>JAPQRP010000005.1:13333741-13361001 GCA_037367295.1 Apogon hyalosoma
GCTGTTCACAAATGCTCTCCATCTAATCTGACTGAGTTTGAGCTGTTTTGCAAAGAAGAATGGGCAAAAATTTCAGTCTGTAGATGTGCAAAGCTGGTAGAGACATACCCCAAAAGAGTTGCAGCTGTAACTGCAGGAAAAGGTGGTTCCACAAAGTATTGTCTTAGGGGGGCTGAATACTTTTGCACAATGCACTTTTCAGTTTTTTATTTATAAAAAAAATCTAATAATGTATCATTTTCTTTCTACTTCACAGTTGTATGCCACTTCGTGCTGGTCTTTCACGTAAAATTCCAATAAAATATATTTATATTTGTGGTCATAACGTGACAAAATGTGGAAAAGCTCAAGGGGTATGAATACTTTTGCAAGCCACTGTATGTGCAAGTGAAACAGATACCTGAAAATTCTGCTTTTGAATTACTGTATTTCTGGTAAATGTACAGACATGAACTAAAAATCTACATATGAGAGACAATGATGCATTTCCAGCAAATATAACGAGACATGGACTGATTTATTTTGTGCAAAGAGAGAGTAAAACATGACAGACTGTAGAAATGTGCAATGGACATGGAATTAATTGCAAAATATTATTTCACTTGTAACATTTAATTCTTTAAATACTTGTAAGCAATTCTACTTTATGTTATGAGAGAAATGTGTTGCTGCTGCTTTACACAAATCTCTGAAGATGTGAGGTATGGATATCACTGGTTTAGTTTTTTGGCTCTTACTTAATGTCCTTGCCTCTCTTTAATTCTTTGCTATCTTTGTTTATGTTGCTATAAAGTATTTATTGTGATGTATATGTGAACTTGTTCTCTATATGAAGCTTTTTGTTGCTTCCATTTTAACCAAGACCTGGAAGAAGAGGGACCTCCCTGGATAAATAAATAAATAACTACAGACAGAAAGAAAGACTGAATAAAGTCACAAAATAAAAATTCAATATTCAGTTGTTAGATTAAAGGTAGGATGATACAGACTCTTAACATTCCAGGAGAATTGGTCTCATTCTGCTAATTGTCATTTTGGTCATTTCTAAGTTTTCTTGAATATAGATAACTTAGATTACTAGACAGGACTTTATTTTCTACACATTACATTTATCTGAAAATTAATTGTACTTGGTTTATATCCTACAAACTAGTGCCTGTTTCTCGGGTATTTTTTACGCCAAAACTGCTGCAGATCCATAAACAAAAATGGAAAGTATGGAGATTATTTTTACATAGTGTTTGGTTGAATCAGTGGACTTTGTGAAGGTGTGTTCTCCTGATTCTACATGTTATACTAATGTAAACACCACAGCAGTAACACTTGAGCTCATTTAACTCAAGTCACCTCTAATTAATGTGTTCTTTCTGTTTTTGTTTTGTTTTGTTTTTTTCACAAAAAATGATTCAGCTTTCCTCTCGGTCAGTGGTTCACATCATCTGTAGTCTGTTCCAACACTAGTGGGCTGCACCTTTAACAAGCTGCAGGAGGTAGAAGTGATGAGGTCAGAGGTCGGCGGGATGACCTCTGCGTTTTGGTCTGAGAGGTTGGGGTTGGCGGTGGTTTTAACCCCGGTTGGAGTCCACCATTTGAAGCTCGCCAACCTGCTGAGATGCAGTAATTAGACTGAGCCCTGTAGAACCTTAAATCTGCTCTCATCAGATATAAATTCAGGAGTAAGTCATGTCCTTCTGATGCCATGCAGGGGAGGACGACCTCCCTAAAAAGTATTTAACTCCTTGCTACTTAGATTTCTTTATAATTATATAAAAACATAATTTATTTGTGTTGTTGCTGTCAGTCGGATGATAAACTAAATGGAGGTTGTATATTTGAATGTAGCTCATATAGCTGTAATGGAGATTAGGAAGTGACATTAGGCATAACTGGCATAATATTAAACATATTTTCCAGTCTTAGGTACGTAGATCATTTTATTGATGCTGCTATTGATCAGTTCCTCCTGTCAACAATCCAAACAAAACAAAAATGATCCAAACATCAATAGAACTAGGTAACATTTGTGCATTCACATAGAATGTTGAGCAGCACCATAGTACAAAGACAATGGAATATTGAGGTGAATTAGTGACAATGAATTTTAATAGTACATATTTTAGCTTAAAACTAAGGATTTAAAAACGTCTTCTTTTCTCTGTGTATTAGGATTTTTACCGATGTGAGCACATCTAACTTTACTGCTTTTGTTCAGAACTGTCAAAGAAAAAAAATCAGATCTGAGCATTAGATCATTACGGAGCCTAAACCTGGTAAAATGAGCGTATCTATCTGGCATCTGCAGTCTACACTTTGCCTGAGGACGGTAATGACAGGGTGGGAAAATGCTGGTGTTGTGTCATGTTGTATACTGCTGATCTGCAGTCCTTAGCAATTTCCTCCATTTCCGTTTGCCTTCCTGGTCAGATTGCACCTACTGTTTTAGTTTTACTTATAAAACTGTGTAAACTATGTCGACCAGCTAAAATGTTCACAAACCAACATCACTGAACTGCTAAACACTCCACCTCCCTTTGTAATTCTTTATTCATATTTGTGACCCAGATGTTTAGATCTTCAGAAATCTTTTTAATTTAATTGTTCTCTCTGCCTGTCATAAAAGCCTTGATGATTAATAATGTAAATCTCCTGTTAGATCACTGCTCTGAGGAGAATCTGGGTTAAAATCTGCACTGATCCTTCTCCATTTCACATTAAAAACCTACTCGTAGCAGCAACCAAATCTACAGAGATGCTAAAATAAAACACGCGGCTCTACGTCTCCTCCTTCCTTTTTTATCTTTGCTTTGGAGTCCCTTGAGAGCGTCTTTGAAGATGCTCCCATCTTCCCGGCGGCTCCTCTACTCCAAAACCCAGTCCCACCATAAAGAGAGGTTTCAGTCTGCTGCAGGTCAGAGGAGGGGGAAGGGCTCTGTCACTCTGAAACCATCAGCGAGGTCGTTTATTCCGATTTAAACGGTATCGATGGGAAATGGAGATGACCTTTGTGGCAGCGCAGCTTATTTAAACGCTCTAAATGATTCATGATTCAAGCAGCTAGACTGAAACTGGTCTGCTGAAAACAGTATTAAAGTTGGCTGCTGGGTTGTCTGTCTGTTGACGAGAATATTTACATTGATGGCTTTCAGTGCATTTTTTGGTTTTTAAATGCATGTTCAGGAAATGTGTGTAAATTACACCATTTTATTTTGTCTTTGTCCTTTACCTTGTAATCAAGCTATAGTAGAGGTTATTAAACAAGATACATATTTGTAGTTTGACCTAAAGTGACTTAAAGATATATTATTTTACATTTCTTTATTAAAATATTCCTTGGTTTATGTTATGTAATTAGTTGATTTAAGTATTTACACTATATTGGAAGTGTACAACAATGTTTAAATTTAGAGAAATCAGTCATTTTATTCATTTCAGTAGCATTGTCTTGTGTTTTTATGAAAACACAGTACACTCTACAATACATAGATACATGATAATACAGTAAAGTTTCATCATTGTTTGCAGTTTTGTGACTCAGTAATCCAGCAAAGAGCTATTAAATATTGCATAGTTGTTTATGTTAATATGGTGTTACTAATAGATAAATTGGCTTAGCTAATGCATAGCAAGACTTTAACAAGCATTTAGCATTTAATGGAAATACACTGTATCACTGAATAATGTCAATAATATCTCATCTGTTTATGTGATTTCTACCTTAATCACATCAATGGCAGTGGTGGTGAAATAATGATAATAAGGATTCCACCCTACTTCATGATGACATCAAGCAGATCACAGATGAAATCACTGATCATTTTTCTATTGTTTTGACTGAGAGCCCCCTAACAGCAGAAAAGATTTAACGTGGGTTTAAACTTTCAGAGAATGTTTGTCAAGAAGGAAGATTTAACGATCAGTACGTCAGCGTTATTGGTAGTAACTTACACTATGTTCAGGCAGCAGGCAAATGTGGCCCAAATCTGATCTTTTTGCCCATATGTGACCTGTATCTGATCTGTTAAAGACAGTTTGAACAACACAAATCCGATTGTTTTCAAATCTGACCCAGGCCACTTTCATATATGGTCCTAAATCCAATACATATCTGATATTTTGCAATGCGACTTCAGTCTGAACAGCCAGAGCGCATTTATCCGACCTTTATGTCATTGAAATGCGATGAACATCACAATTCTGCATCCTGGGTGTGTTACTTCTGTAAACACAGTGCATGCCTGTGTGGTCATGTATTACGCCAGGACCTCTTTTGCACATGTGGGTCACTTCAGGCTCGCATTCAGGTCATACTCAAAATTGATAGAAATTGCATTTAATGTGTAGTATGAACAAGCACACAAAAAATTGGATTTCACCAAAAAAATCAGAATTGTGCATTAAGACCTGCTGTCTGAACGTTGCCTTAGTCTGAAGGAAAGATAACATGAAAAAGGTAACTTTGCCTAATGTCTGTAACGCAGAGATGAGGTTAGTTTTTGGTCTGGCTTTGGTGTCTCCGACTTCCTGTTCTTGTTCATCTTTTTGAACCTACGTGGGACTTTTGTTGCATGTTGAGCTGCCTGTACACGTCTCCTTTCTGTCTCTCTGCAGTTAAATCCAAGCAACAGCGTCCTAAAACTAAACTCCATGTTGATCACCTGTACAGGTGTGAGTTGTGTGTTTTGGTGGATTAAATCTCCTTCTGTCTCTTTGACTCAGTGGTGTGTAATTACCATCAGTTGGATTGGACAGAGATGGTTCATGATCCTCACCAGCTGTCTGCCTTCATCTCCTTGTCCTTTCAGACTGTACCAGCCTTCCTGGTGACCCTAAACGATGACGGATTGATTGTAGCGACGCTCGAACACTCAGACCTGCAGGACAACATTACAGCATATGCTGCTCAGTTTTCTGGAGAGCCACGGATCAGCGTGATCCAGTTTGTGAACACAAGCGAACCTCTGCTGTTCAACACCTCCCTTCATGGCCTCTGCTACACTGTGGGGCTGCTGGTCCGATGGGGACAATACTGGTCCAAACCTGTCAAGACTGTATCTGTCCTCACAAGTAAGGAACCACACATGTTCTGTGGGTCACAGGACTGGTACTGAGAAACCAGGACTCAGTGGAATTGAAATTTACTCATATTTCTTGACATTTATTTCAAAAAAAAAGATAAATTTAGTATATCAGAAGTCAAAACAAGCTTATGTCTTGTTGTGTATTTTGCTGGTTAAATGTGTGATGTTTGTGTCCTCAGAGCCCCTCCCTCTGCACAGTGTGCAGATATCTGACTATAAAGAGTCTCCAGAAACCGGGGTGGTGTTTCAGATCGAGCCCCCCGTTGGAAACGTCTTCAGCCGTGTTAACATCAGCTACACTGAAGGACAAGAAAGGCGCTCGATGCTCTATAAAGGTACTAGAGTTTGTTCTGAAAGTAGAAAATGTTTTACATGGTTTAACAAATGATGCATGTAACCAGTCTTTAATGATTGTACATGTGCAGATTTCTACAGAGGGAAGACAGTGTTCAAACATTGGTTACCGGGGGTTTGTTACCGGAACATCACCTTTCAGCTCATCTCTGAGGCCACCGTGTACCAGACTGCCCTGGTTACACACAGTGACATTACACACACACCTCTGCATCACAGGACAGGTGAGTGACACTGAACATCTGAGCATGTAAACTTATCATTAGTGTATGTGAATTAGATTATCATGTTTCAGAGGAAGACAGAGATTTATAATTACATTGAACAAGTGATCGTCTGTTCCAAAGTTATACTAACAGGATGGAACTAGGATGGAACCCATGGAACATTATTTTGGGGGCAAAAATGTATTACAGTCAGTGGCATGGACAGAGGCATATCATTTTTTTGATCCTGTCTGAATTATGGTGCATTTTCACACAATGAAAGTCACAGTTTGCTGTAAAACTGTTGACGTGTCAGACTGTGAAAAATATATAATTGTCTCTCTCTGTGATCTGTTCAGAGTTGCTGAACATCTATCTGCAACTTCAGCATAACCAGATTTGTGGTGATTTTCACTTCTTTTAATACTTTTTCACCTAACTCTCAAAGAATGAGCTGAATTATGACGAGGTAGCAGCTGTTCTAGCTATCATGTCTGATGAGAGATATAGTCCACTGAGCTGTTTGGCAGAAAACTAGATGTTACTTTAAACTGATTACTATCATACATGTAGTCGATAGCACAATTCAAATGGGATTGAATTGTTTGTCTGTCATCAATGACTACCATTCCTATTTTCCCCAAATTGAGGGCCCATGAGGACAGGGCTTCACCTCTATTAAGTTGCCAGAGTCAGAATTGTCCCATTGAAATGTACAGGTGCGTAGGCGTGAGACAGAGCAAGATGTGGAATTTTCTAAGCTAACTTTAACTAACTGAAAAACCTGCAAATTTCAGCTGCTTTCGATGCTATGCTACAAGCAAAGTATTGTGATTTAAACTGAAGTGAACTTGAACCATTTGTGTAAAACAGTCTTTTAACAGTCTTGTTCTTGTAACCTCTTAACTACAGTGGAGTGAGTCGTCTTTCAAAAATAAAAATACATTTCATGTGATTAATAGAAGGTCTAGAAGTCAGTTTCAGGAATAATTCACAAATTGTACACCAGTGCACTTGTTAGAGGCCCAAATAAAGTAAGGGAGACATCTGGAAAAAACAGTTCCATGATATTTGTAAAGTTAATCGCTTCTATAAAATGGAGCCAGCATCTAGTGGTCATCAGTGGTACTACACTTTAAAACACCTCCAGTTTCAAGCTGTGGTTGTTGCTGTTTGGTGGAACCAAAGCAAGAAATAGATCTTGTTTTATGTCATCTGAAATAAATTTGTTTGGGAAACATTTTTATCTGTACTAGATTATGAGGATGTTATCCAAATATAAACTCCTTCTCCCTGCTTCACTCTGCTGTTAGATTTGTTGTTGGAAACACTTTCAGGACTCATCACTGTGAACTGTATCAGCCATCTTGGTATTTTATTTACTTATTAAACTTTATTCATTTTATTTGAATACATTTCATTCTTTCTACATTACAACTCATTCATGTATCATACACAGTCATAAAATGATATCAAGTTCTGCAATCTCACTAATAGTGGAGGCAGAGAAAGATCCTGTTCATTTACCACAGAGTTAAATACATTTTGACAGGCCGATTCTGTTGTCGAAACGTGTGTGTATATGAGATAGGTTTTTGTGCTTTGTGTGATTGTACTCATTTCACATTTTGTGTCAGGGAAGGTTTGATGATGATGAGTCATAATGAGCAGACCCTCCCTCCTCTGTTCAGGCCTCCAGCTGAGTCTCTGCATTATTAATGTCAAGTAAACACCACAGACATTTTATTACTGTCATTAGTCTGAAACACAGCTGCGAGGACTAAGACGCATGTTTACACACCACTACATCTGTGTTGTATTAGTCCCATTGCACTTAGGTTTCATGTATAAATATACAGAGATGCTGCAGACGTATTAGATCAGTGTATTGTGTGTAAGTGCATTTAGATTCATGTTTCAGTCAGTTATTAATAGGATATTTGTTGAAAAAGATGTATTTTAAGAAACAATTCATTCAGAAATCCTAACAGAAAACACATAAATCATTAGTCAGAGCCTCCAACAATAACTATTCTAATGACAGCATGTTAATGACACCTCTCCTTGATGGATAGGAAGACATGAAGTAATAGAAAAAATATCTAACCATCATTCGTGCCAACCATTTTCCAGTTTGTTTGTTACTGGATGCAACTCCAGTTTTATGACTTTTTTTGTATTTTCTTGTTATTAGTAATTTTTGCAAATATGGCTTCTGGACTTTTTCCATACTTTTGCTTTGGGTAAACAGGTAGTTTTACTCTTTTGTTAAAAGGTTCTGTGCTGTTTCCAAGCCTAAAATCTTTATTTATGTCTGCACGTACCATTTTATTGAAGTTATTTAGTCCAATGCATGTACTATTTAATAAAAATTATTTCATCCAATTTTAATGGTTTCTTCCCTCCAGCACAGCTGACTGGAACATGAATCCAAATTAAGCCACTTTTAGACCAGACAGGTCGTTATTCATGGTCATGTGACTCCTCCCTATCCTCTGTTTCCTTCACAGTGCCCTTCCCTCCCCTCAACATCTCCCGTAAAATTGTCCAGCTTAGCCAGGGGGCGCTGCCGGGCTTATCCCCCAGTAACATCCCCACTGAAGGGAACCACGACAGCCGTCAGGGCTCCCGCCACACCCGGGACATCCCTCTGATGGAGGAGCAGGAGCCACACGCGGAGGAGAACACCTCAGTGGAGGTGGGCAGGGCTACCACTCAGGTTCCCCTCAGTCCAATGCACAATGTGACAGGCTTCGATGATATAAGCACCAATGATACAACGGAAGGCGAGACCCCTACAGACGGCCCCACTCCCGCTGACAGAGATGATGAGTTTGTGAACGCCGTGGTACCTGAATATGAAGACTCCAACGAGCCCGGCTCAGCCATGGGTCTGCTTCCCGAACCCTCTGTGCTGCCCACCAAACTGCCCCCCATCCTGCTGGAGCTGCGCTGGCTGCCGCCCAGACCCCCCACCACCTACGACGGCTTCAACATCTACATCTACAGAGATGGTGAGGAAGTGGATGCCTTTTTGCTCAACAAAAAAGCCATTGCTGTTTTATTTAAATATCATTTGCTTTTTCTTACAAAATAATACACATTGACACCCTTGCAAGCACAGGCTTAGTGTTGTTATTGTTTTTTGTTGAGATACATTTTTCCTTTTTTTTTCCAGGAAATTCCACAGAAACAGCTACTGTGGATGAAAACACTCATGAGTTTTTCACAGAGCTGACAGAACCAGGAACATATCATGTCCAAGTGACCACGTTGAGCTCATCTGGAGACTGTGAGACCAGAGAGAGCACTGCCGACACTGGCTTCACCTTCTACCTGAGTGAGTTCATCACTAAGTAAAGATGAAAACAACAAAACAAAACAAACCCACAATCCAAGAATGTGTTTGTTTAAAATTCCACCAGTTTATTCAAATGTAATATATAGGTTTAATGTATAGGTGATTAATGGACAGTTAAGGTGAATTAGTATAAATTTAATAACCTAAACTCACCAGAATATTATGATTCTAGGTTAAAGGTGAGAAGCTTTACAGAAACACATTAAGGCTATTACTTTTCCCCTAAATAAAAATATTAACCTTTTCAATGTTAGTTAATAATAATGATAATAATAATAAAATAATCATTCAAAATACCTTAATAGATTGCATTTATTATCTATTGTGTATTCATTAATTCCAGTCAATCAACTCCAATCAATCCTCATAAAAATGGGTAAAGTGGAAAACATGCTGATGAATGTGCTGCAGGACTCACACCTTCACAAACCCATGTTCATCTCCATAAGTGAGACAAGTTCTGTGGTGTTTCAGGTCCTGGAGGTGAGCTTCTGGAGGAGCTCAGGGAGCGTCCTCAGGCAGTCAGCGTCCGGCTGCTGGACACCAGCACCGCCGCCGTCTCCTGGGCTCCATCCTCTGAAAACCATAATGGCAGCCTGGTGTCTGTCGTGTCCATGACGTGTCTGAAGCCGAGTCTGAGCCAGAGGATGGAGAACACTTACTGTAGCGAGGTAACTCAGACAGATCTGTCTATAATACAAGCCCAGCAACGTCTCTGATTCATAAAACCAAGTGTGTCAGAGGTTTAGCTGAATGAGCTGAAGTTTGGAAAGTGTTCTGTGATGATTTCAGAGTGTGATGTGAGCGGCTTCTGCTCGACTTCGAGGTGTGAAAACACAAACATGGTGTGAAATGGATTCTCCGGCTGTTTTAACAGACTATTTGTGGTAATAATCAGCACAGGTGTGACCCGACCAGCTGATCCATGTTTATAGCTATAAAATTCCGCTTGACTGTGGTTCACATCATTTTACATCATGTTCATATTTATTCTGTATAGTCATAGATATTAAATGAGTAACTGACTTGTATGAGGTACAAGTAAAATAAAATGCATCCTTTTTAGAATCACTGCATATATCAAAATAAACAGCAGTGGGATTAAACTATTTATCATACAGTTCAGTTTTTAAAGTAAAAGTAGAATTTGATGAATAAAGTATATAACATGATTAAAGATGAATATCTAAATATAGTAAATAAATAATCAAGCAAGTGGCAATTCAAAAGTTCAAGCCAGTCTTTGAAATAATTTTATTCTTGAAATATCTAATTTTATTTTCTTTTTTTTTTTTTCCAAACTCACAGCTTTATGCTTAATCTATTCAACAATATTTATGTAATCTTATAACCCTTAAACTGTAACTTGATTATATTACATTTTGCAACTTCTTTCTTGTGGAACTAATCCTGTGTTTGACATTGTTATATTTTTTTTGTAGTCATAACTTTGCTTCACTCATGCTTCAACCTGCACTGTATTTTTCTAGTGTATTTGAGAGCTCGTCCTCTTCTCCTCCAGCAAAATAGACCTCATTTTGAGTGTCTTCTAAATATTAATCATTTAATCATAAAGTTGCTCAAAGGCCCCTCAGCAAATTAGAGGAATTGATCTGTTTGTTTGTTTGTTGACATTTTCCAGGAAAACTCGACAAGCGACATCATCAATAACCTGACGCCAGGGGCTCAGTACAGGGTGGTCGTCTATCACACTAACGGACCGCTGATCAGCCCTCCGTCTGAACCCGTTATCATCGATATAGGTATTGTTAATTTTATAATTTGCTTTTAGTTAATATTGCTGTCAGCAAAACTCAATACTCTAGTTTGTCTACATATAAAGAGACATTAGCAAGAATTGTACAATGATCGGCCCACATGCATGTCAAATCAAGGTTTGTTTTTAAGACTGAAATATAGAGATAACAGTTAAGTGATAATAATGTAAGGCAATCGTCATGTTTTTCACCACACTCCATCTTAAGTGTTGCGCTAGAGCACTGCTTAAGGCCAGGATGCATTTTACTAAAGAGCAGAGAAGTGGGTTTTATACAAGAGGCAAAAATAGGAAGGAAAATGGATGGATGTTTTATTGAAATATGAGCATGGTTCAATACAATAAAATTAATATAATATTGCATAAATATATACACAAGCTTCATGTAACATAAGTTGTGTGTGTTGTGGAAAATAATATTGATAATTGTTTTGTCATTAGTGTATAATCACATGAAAATGATAATGGTATGTTATTTAATTTATAATGAACTGTTTATATAGAGCTGGTCAACATATTGTTTGTTGCTCCACCAATTATTCTAAAGTGACTCTGCACAAAGTTCCTCCTCTTCTTTTTTACTGTTGGAGACCTCTGATAACAAGGCACATTAAGGTTCTGTTACTTATTATGTCTGAGTGTGGAACAGAGTAAATGTCCTCTCAGCTAAAGCCCAGAAAAAAACAAATAAACACTGGTTCTCATGAGAGATTTCTACATTGTTTGTGTTCACAGTGGGAGGGTGGGAGGTTATATATCACTAAATATCACACAGTTTAACTTGAAGTCAGAATATGAACTTATCGTTTTTAGGACATTTAGCTATTTCTTGTTGCACCAACGTGAATCCAAAATTGTCTAAATAAATGAGCAATCATGTTGCAACTAATTTTGTTACTTTTTATGCAGAGTTGATTTCAATAATTAACATTTTTTCTCTTGAGAATTTTACCGTGAACATCCTGTCGTACTATCATTTTCGAGTAAAGTTAAATGTTTTGTCTCCCTAACAGTGGACTTCATTTTTTAATCTGTAACACATGTTTATTAATCATTAAATCAGAGGCTCCTCAGTGAATTGGCAAAACTGGTTGTGTGTTTGTTGATATTTTCCCAGGAAAGCTCAACAAGTGACATTGTCACTCACCTGATGCTCGATATTGTTAGAAGCAAAACAGAATGCTAATCACAAACTCAGATGTAACACATTTCAGTTTCAGTAGGTGTATTTAACTGACAACAGAATCCCTATTATTTACATGAACTTAAATTCTGTCATTTCTGGACAATATGGGTGTTGTGTTTACTGACATGTTCTGGGTGTTTCAGAGCCCACAGGTGTGCGTGAACTGGCCGTTTACCCACTCAGCCCAACAGCAGTGATCCTGAGCTGGCAGCGGCCGTACCATGTCGCCTTCCGCAAATACGTCCTCCAGACCTTCTTCTTCAACCCTGTCACATTGGCATCAGAGTGGACAACTTACTACGAGATCGCAGCCACTGCCTCCGTCATTGCATCAGTGGTAACAGATAGTTTTTCAAATAGATACTTTTTTTACTGCTGTGTTCGCTTTCAACAAATATCTTACTGTGAGTCTGTTAGCACAAAAATATTAGATAGTAAATGTCACAATATATTGCATTTGTGGTTAAAAAAGTATTTAGCTTCTGCTGTTATTGTCATTGTTTTCTTTATCAGTTAACTGCTCATTCACTCTGAATCCAGCCTTGATTAAACTGAAAGTAACAGAATTGAGTAGAAGAGCTAACTTTGTATATCTGTATTTTCTTTCAGAGAGTGACTGACCTACTGCCTGCTTGGTATTACAATTTCCGAGTTTCCATGGTTACATGGGGTGACCCACCGCTAAGCTGCTGTGACAGCTCAGCTGTGAGCTTTGTAACAGGTACTGACGCATCTACATCTATTCTGACTGTTTCTTATCTTTTTTCTTTTTTTTTACATTCAGAGGAAAGTTAACACTGAAGACACAAGTATCATTAAAACCTGGAAAAATGCAAGACATCTCAGACATCATAAAATATTGTGTTATAAATGTCCATAATTACGCTACAAAAACAGGACAGAACAATGCATTGACCTAAGTGATTAGTAGCTATTTGAATGGAAAAGTCATTACTTTTGCTTTCATACAAAATTGATCCAAATAAGCCCAGTCATCTAAAGCTCAGAGGCACAAACGTCTCCTGAGTGCACATGGTAATGGATTGTAAGACAACACCAAAAAATATAGTTACCCCGCCCCCCGAAGGGGAGGTGAGAGTATTGTTTTTGGTTCGGTTTTTTTGTTTGTCTGTCTGTTTGTTTGTCAGCAACTTTACGCAAAAACTACAGGACCAATTTTCATGAAATTTTCAGAAAAGGTGCAAGGTGGTCCAGAATAGATCCCATTTAAATTTTAGTGAATGTAGGTCAAAGATCAAGGTCAAGGTCACCAAAAATGTGTTTTAGCAATGATAAGAGAGAGGGCAAATCAGGTAAAACATTTGGGTTGAGGAGCAACCTCTTGAAGATGGAAAAAATACAAATAATAAAAAAAAAAAAAATCAACAGATTGATGGAAAACATATGTTGATTAATCAGTCTTTTGAAAAGTTAATTGATAATTAACAGGTGAATTGCTAAAAAGTAATTAATTGTAACTTTAGTGCTGACATCTAATTCTGTTAATTCCTCAAATAAAACTACTTAACTCAAAGCAGATTATTCTAAGACTAAAAATACAAGAACAGAATCCATTAATATAAATATTACATTACTGAGGCTCAGAATCTTCCGTCTACATCTGGGTCTAATTTCCCTGAACACTGACACTCTGCTCTGTCCATTCATGCTCATACTTTTTACTTTGCTGTAAATGTGTGACCCTCATACACAAACAAAGGCTGTTCTTAAACCTGTAGAGTCCAGAGTAAACCCTTGTGTCTCCTTCCTTCCTCATCTACAGCTCCAGAGGCGCCTCATATCTCCTCTGTGGATTACTCTCACGGCATTTTATATGTTCGCTGGACGTACGGGGAGCTCTTCATTGACCTGTCGCACTCCAGGATGCTGCACTGGCAAGTGGTGGCCGTGGGGAAGAAAGGCCCTGAGAAGAGCTACTCTGTCGATGTGAGTCCGACCTGCAGCTTTGTTTTAGTCTTTGTACTGCTGTGAAGACTCATCAGTAGTGAATCAGATTTGTGCGTTCCACTCAGTGCCTGTGAATTTACTGCTCTGATCATCTGATGTTTGATAGATCCTTTTCTTATCTCTGATGATATATTAGACTTAATTCTAGTAGGAAAAGTACGATGTGCTCTTTTAGGGTTATCTGTGGGACCGAGCAATTACCTCAGTTTGGAGTCCTCGCTGGTTTCCTGGTAAGGTCTAGGAGCCAAAGACCTGTTTAGGTTTGTGTTTAGACTGAACAATGTTTGGGGCAAAGACTGAAATGAGAAGAGCAGAACGTCAAAGACAGCAGGTTAATGCACACAGTCACAGGGTTCGTGCCGTATGTGAAGCTCTCCATGTACATTTATTCATTTATTGTTGTTGGCTTTTCCCCTTTTGATAATTCTCATTGTGTGTAAAATGCTGTAGGTGGGTTTTTACTGCCTGTTTTCATGGTCTAAGCTTTATTTATGCTCTTATTGTTGTTTTTGTCTGCTAAGAGTGTTAGTGCAGCAGGAATTACATGCCCTAAACAGATAAAATGCCCCATTCTGCCACATGGGATGTCGTTACCTCATCTTTAGAGCGTGTGTTAAACTCGTCAGGAAGCTACCGTCTTTGGGAATAAAAAGGACTAAAGTTGAATCCCAAGCTCAGGAAGTTGTACTTATCAACAGTATAGTAATACACGCATGTGGTATGAAATACAGCATCTAATACGACATCTAATCTTCAGCAAACTGTCCAGTAAGTTCACATTTATCCCAAGTGGCAAAGCCTTAAAATGAAAAGTTACCTGATTGTTTATCTCATGAGCATCACTCGCATATTGATGCTCTAGGGTTATGGATCACTTAAACCTTCTGTGAATAAGTAGACTTAATAAAACTTTTTCACAAATATGTCAGACCAGTTGTGTTTGAGTTCCGGTGTAGGCTCACACTCGGCACAGAGGTGATGGGAAAGCAGAGAAATATACAGATATGTATGTGTACAGTGATATAATGATGCGGCTCTTTAATGGGTCTCCAGCCCACGATAATGCAAACTGGTTTCCGCCCACTCTCCATAGACTTGCACTAATTGATTAATTGGTCAGTATAACTCACTTGTAGGTGAATGTTTATTTGTCTGTATTTTTCATCACTGTGATGAACTGGTATCCAGGGTGTATCCCGCTTTTCGCCTGTAGGTAGCCGGGATAAACTCTAGACCTCCCGTGATCCTCAGAAGGATTAAGCGGTTCTGAAAATGGATGGTTTTTAGAGTGTTAGTGTCACCAACTGCAAACTGGCACCGGCTCAGAACTAGTACCAAGTCTGTGTTAGTTAAAAGGGGGTTTATGGTGTGTTCCACTGATTTGGCACTATATGTCTCATTTAATTAGTCATGCCCACAGTTCTATCCAGCTTCTGTCTGGTAGGGCTAAACTGGATAGAACTAGTATTGGTATTTGTTTTTCTAACTAATTCCAAGGTAACTGGACTGCAGCATTAGTTTGAGGACATTTGCTGCAGTATTTTCTGAAAATATTCCTTTAGCTTTGGCCTCTTTAGGGAACACCACTGTTGACGCTTCATCAACTGACTTTTAGTTCCAGTTACAACACAAACATGTTTTTACCACCTTGATAATAGCTGAAGCTTCATTTGTGGCTGAGCTGTTGTTCTGAATGTGTTTGCATTGTCTGTTAGCATTTTAACAGCTTAGACTCTGCATCCTGTAGTGGCTTGTTAGCTCGGGGTCAGTCTGAACGCCTATTGATTATCTACTCTGGGTACATTCGATGGTCCAATTAGCTTCAGACGGACGACCTGCCGTCTCTGCTGCAGGAGCTCTTACTTCTTCCTCTTCTGTTCTGAGGCCAATTATGTTCAGCCTGATACGATGCTCTAATAATGAACTGTTTGAGGGTTGTAGGTGCTGTTTGCGGTTTAATTGGCCTGACTGATGGAGCCCGTGTTCTCACACACAAATGGGATAAAGAGTGTTGGACTTGGCTTGAAAAAGAGAAGAGTGAGAGATGGTGCCAAAAAATAATGGAATGTAGACAAATGTAGATAAATGTATAGAATTGAATCAATCTTTATTGTCACTGTTACAGGGATAATGAAAATCAGTTAGCAGCTTTGTTCTGTTTAGCAGCAGATTCATAAAATGCAAAAGAAAGAATGTTTATAAAAACTACCACACAAAATCATACTGAAAATATATTCTGAAAAATACTGAAAATATACAAAGTGTACAAAAATATATAAAGGTTAAACCTATACCACAGAGATAGAAGAAATATATGCAATATGTAAAGGTTATATACAAGGTAAAATTAGAAACAAGATGCATAATAAAAATGCTGCAACTACTGCTTCTCATATCTATTAATTTTCTTTAATCTCCAAATTAAACGTTTGTTCTGTCTAAAAATCTAAAACCTTTCTATTTATAATTTAATATATTTTGTGAGTAATTTGAGATAAGTGGTTGCTATGGTTTAACATTTTATCATATGTATCGCTGTGAGCCAACGTTCTGCTGATGTTTAACAGTTAGTCTTGTGGTTCAGAAGAGTGAATTTCTTAACTGTGAGAGGAGAGATTAGAGACAAGTTTGGTGAGTTTCCGGCTGTAGAGCGGTCTCTTATCTCACTAAACGATAATTTAGTTAATATTAGATTTCATCAGGTTGCACTGTAATTTGTTAGACTATGGAGATGATGTTAAAGATCGTCACAGAGGTCATCTGTTATGAGATCAACAGTTTTTACAAAATAGTTGTTTATTCAGGGAACTGAGCCACTTCTCCCACAGGACTCCATACAGAAAGATCAGCTGGTAGTCTCATTCAAAAACCCCCAAGACCGGGACATAGTTACACCTCAAGACTGCAATCTTTTATCTGTAGTCAGAAAATGTTTAATTTAACATTTATTGTGATAATTATTGATGTCAACTGATGTGTTTATAACATTACTGACTGTAATTCCCAGTTGTAATTCAAATTTTGTTGTATGTAATTTTTTATAGTTATTTATGACAAGTGACGTTACATAGTTAATACAATTTATTGATAAATTGTAAAATATCCTGCCATCTTGTCACAACACATGCAGGATATATTGATGTGGACATGATTGTCACAAGACATAAATGTAAAATTTGACCACCTAATATTGGTCCCAACAATACCAAAGCACAGTATCTGATGAAATAGGAAGTACAGACAAAAGCCTCCAAAAACACCTCTTGTATGAAAACCTTTAAAACACAACTGAATGTTCCAATTTTTTTTTTTTTTTCTTTTTCAGGTGACTCGCAATGTGATGCGGGCCAGCCTCCCTCTGCCACCAGGAGACATCTACAACCTGACAGTGACAGCATGCACCGAGCGCAGCAGGAACACCTCCATGCCCAACATCATCAAACTGGGTCAGCACACACACACACACACACACACACACACATAGTATACACACTCAGGTGTTGGCCAATGTCTGCCAGCTGTAAATAAATAAATCATCAGAGGTTATTCTGGGAGTTCTGTTCCTTTATGAATAATGCTGCTGATCCATGTGAATACACTATTTTACAGCATATTTTTTTCCACTTTTTCAGTAGAAAGATAACATTGACAAAAAAAAAAATCAAAGTCAAAATGTGATTACTATTTTTATCAGCTCATACATTTCATTTCAGGTTCAGGTGACTTTATTTGTACCCATAGGTAAATTTGTTTTTGCAGTTAGATGCCATTTCTCAAAACACAATGACACGCAACATTAAACAAAGACATGAGCTGACTGTAGATATGATATAGTATAAATGCCCCAAGTTCCATCAATCAGGACATAAAAGATAATAGATGGGTTGATAAAAGAATGACTGTGATAAAAGATGAAAATGAACATCTGGTCTGGGCGCCCATGGCTCAGGAGGTAAAGCGGGTCATCCAATAACCGAAGGGTTGGCGGTTCGAATCCTGCTCTGTCCTAGTCAGTCCATTGTCTTCTTGGACATGACATTTCACCCTCCTTGCCTCCAGTGCCA
Organism: Apogon hyalosoma; assembly: GCA_037367295.1. Classification (NCBI taxonomy): domain Eukaryota; kingdom Metazoa; phylum Chordata; class Actinopteri; order Kurtiformes; family Apogonidae; genus Apogon; species Apogon hyalosoma. The sequence continues at coordinate 13,351,736 of JAPQRP010000005.1, forward strand.
CTCACATTGGTGTATGAATGCTGGTGCTGGTAGGAGGGGCCATTTGGTGCAAATTGGCAGCCACACATCCATCAGCCTGCCCCAGGGCAGCTGTGGCTACAGGTGTAGTTCACCACTGCCAGAGTGTGAATGTGAGAGCGAATGAATAATGGATCAATAATGTAAAGCACTTTGGGTGCCTTGAAAAGTGCCAGTGAAATCTAATCCATTATTATTATCTGGACTAAGGTTAAAAGAAGTTAGATGTTAAAAACCCATTAAAAAGAAGCTTAAAACCCAATCAGTACCTACATAAATATGATACATTCATAAGTAGGTGAATAAATAAATCATGTGCAATATATTGCTGCAGTTTATTCAACTCTATGACTGCAGCAGGAACAAAGCTGTTTTACTACCTTTATGTTTTAACTTCAAAGGTGAAGTGTATGTTTTTTGGTGGTGTGTACTGTCAGGTTTCAGATGGCAGCCAGTTGAATACCTCGCTGGGTGTAGAAGGCCAACTCTGAAGCCAGTGTTATTGTTACTATGAAACATATCAAAAATACCACATTTCTAATTTTCAGGGACTTTGACTGAAAAGGTACTTGCTCTGGATAATTTTACACCGCCTCAGTAGGATGATCATATTGCTCTGTAATTGTTTTATGCTGAAATAAGCAGCTGTGAGTGGGTGATAAAACTGAAACCTTTTGTGCACAACATAAGCCAACAGAAATCTAAATGCTGTATGTCAAAATCTAGTTATACCATAGCCAAACCTGTCATAAGACACTGGACTGGGATCAACTGTGGTCTTCTTCGGGTGGCACTTTTTATCAGTGTCAGCATTGAAATGAAGGCAGAAGCTGGAGTTTTTCCCAGTCTGGACACTAGTACTTAAAAAATAGGACATAAAAAAACTGTAATACATCTAATTTATCATAGCTATAAACTGACATGCTATTTTCATTCTGAGCATGAATGTGAAGCACATTTTTCCACTTCCTCTTGTAAGTGTGCAGATGTTTTAGCCCACAGAGGAAGTGTCAGTGTTTAAGGCAGCGTCGGCTCGGCTCAGACCTGCTTCACACCCACTACTTAGTTTCATGAAAACTCAGACCAAGTGTTTTATTCCTGCACAGAGCCAGCTCCTCCCAAGTCTCTGTACGCCGTGAACGCCACTCACTCAGCTGTAACTCTGCTGTGGACTGAGGAGGGAGTGGTGGACTACTACCAGATCTTCTGTAAACCCAACAAAGCCAGCAAAGAATTCAAGGTAACTACTGGCTTTAATGGGCTAATATGAATCTTGCACTCAAGAAGGGAGGAGGTTTTAAGTATGACTTCTGTTTTCGTCAGACGGCGGAGTCACAGTTTAGCAACTAAATACAGCTTGATGCAGCTGTTTGGAGAATCTGCACCACAGTTTCAACCAAAAGAAAAACTGAAAAAATGCATTATAAAAACCAGATAAAAACATACATGCATAGCCGATAGAAAAATAGACTTGTAGAGAATGGACAAAAGCATGACTGCCATGAGAAAATGAAAGTGAAGTAACCAAAGATCCAGCACTTTATCTGCTGAATACACTCTAATTAAAGAGCCTGTTTGCCTCAAAATTTCTGATATATTTCCATCAGCTAGAGGTATATTTAGCTTTTGATAAGACTTTGGAAGTATCTTAAGTGGTAATGCAACTAATGACTGCTAAAACTATATTTTATTTAAAAAAAAAAAAAAGTGTATCTCTCTTTAGAAAGGAATCATCCAGGAATCATTATGGTTTCAATCGCTTTGTTTGGTCCCTCTAAATAAGACTGTCAGGTTAACAGAAGCTTCGACGTCTTTGATTGACAGGTCAGAATGACATTCACTCACTTGCAGAGTTAAACTTTTGTAGCTTCTGTGTATTGAATAAAGCACATGTATTCCTGATACAAAGCTCTTCTGTAGATGTTATTGAGAAGTTACACCAAGAGGACTATTAAAGGAATTTGTTATGCATGAAACTTGCCAGAAGTTAATCACAGTACTCTGTTTGCCCCTGGAGGATTCTGGTAGGTTTCTGTAAATTGGCTTGAGAGTCTGGTTTCGACCAGCTCCACATGTAAAGTGTCATGAGATAACTTTTGTTATGATTTGGCGCTATAGACATAAAATTGGATTGATTGATAGATTGATTGATTGATACCCAGCCTGTTAGCATTACTGAGCTACATTAGATCATGTTTGCATTATTTCCTTATGCATTGCATGGTCTTTCAATCGATGTGCTTTTTCATTACTGTTATCAAACATAATAATATGTGTTAACATTCAGCAAGTTGCTTAAATTACTTTGTAGTTGCTTTAATCACTCTACTCCAGCTTCACAAAAAAACAGTGACAACTCTGAAATTGCAGACTTTTTATAGATCCCTGTTGACTGTGGGAAACTATGTCTTGAGTGTTTTGTTATGTCTTAACATGTCGCTGGAGGAATGATTAAATAAGCATTCGTGAATGTAATCTTCAGATAAATATAATCTATGGTGGTAGGTTCTTAGGATAAAGCAGGTTCAGAAAATGAATGAATGAATGAATGGTAAGTTCTTTTTTTCCATCTTATAATGGAGCTCAGTTTTTTAATTCATAGATACAGTTGAATGTTCAACCTGCTGGTTTAAACCTTCCTTTTTCTCATCAGCCAATTATCTGAAAGTAAATGATTGTAATTGTTTTTTTTTGTTTTTGTTTTTTCCTTAGGCTCGGGAGCCTCAGACAGTAACCTCCCACTTGGTGACAATTTCAGGTTTGTTACCCTCCTCCTCCTACAACTGCACCGTCATCAGCTTCAGCTACAGCACCCCCAGTAAACCGGCTCACATCACCATCAGCACCATCGGTACGTACTAGAACCAACAGGGCACATGGGCATAAACACTGATTTAGTCTTCAACAGTAAGAAGAACCACATTAAGCTTCGACTTCGGCAGCCTGTGGTGTGATTGAAATGAAGCGTAAAAATGACATGACCACAGCATTTTATTTTTCACTTTTCCATTTCTTTTTTTTTATACTTTATTTTTATCTCCAAATTTTGCAAAAGGCATAATAAAAAAAAAAAAAAAAAAAAGACAGACCACAAGAGTTAGAGCTTCTAGGTTCAACCTTTAGACAAGTAAAATACAGACAGATTCAGGACAAATTAGGCAAAAAAAAAAAAAGGGTCAAAATAAGCATATATAAGCAGAAGATTATACAGGTTCAAGGATTTCTTTGGTTAACATACACATTCTGTTTTTCCCAATATTTTTTACATTTATCAGCGGTGAGTCTTAATGAGAAGGTCAGCCTTTCCATGTCATAAATTTCATTCACAACAGTTGTCTAAGTCCAGAAGTGTTGGGGGATCTTTGCACAACCATTTTCGAGTTATGGCTTTTTTTGCCCCTGCTAATAATATCAACAAAAGCTCACTTTTTCCATTTCCATTTCAGTATCGTTATGCAAATTATTTCTACTTCTTCTAATTCTGCTACTGTTCATTCCCCTCATCTACCCTTTTCTCCTCCTCCCTGCCTTCTAGATTTCTGAAAAATTTGTCATGTTCTGACCATAAATAATCATTTCAAACCACAAGTAACTATAGGATTTTTTCAGTTCTCACTCAAGAAGAAAAATCATTTACCTTTAAACTTAAAGAAATACTGATTTGATGACAACAAATATGAACATTTCTTTAATGATAATATTCCAAATCAACAGGAATAGGAAATAGGAAATCCTACAAGCTGTCGGTGTGATCTGTCTATTTTCTTTAATATCCTCATATACTATATCTGCTGTAAACAATTTTTATACTTTGTTTTAATAGTCTTTATTTTATGACTTACATTTCCCTATAGTACATGTATTTTTGTTTTTAGTAGTATTTTTAATTTTTATTTTTGTTCCTACACACCAGGACAAATTCCTGGTATGTAGTGAAAACCTTACCATGCAATAGACCTGTTTATTATTCTGCTCATCTCTCTTCCTCCCTCCCTTCCTCTTCTCGTTGTCTTCTTCCTAAAACTTACATAGGACATGTCCACCAGCTGCCACTGTCTACATGCAGTTTCTGTTGAAAAGGCCAAAAAATGTGGAAAAAAAAAAAAAAGCTTATTGTTTGAGAGCTTTCAGCTGCTGTCTCATTTGGGTTGTGGTTATTCTTAATGCCACAATACAAGGAAATTAAAATCATCTTTTCCACCTCTTATCAAAGAACATTATCAAAATAACCTTAAACATTTTGATAATGAAATGAATCGTTTGTCGCAGCCCTGGTGTAAATTCAGCAAATGGTCTTTTCTGTTGCAGCTAAAGAGATGAACCCGAGTGTAGCAGCCATCTCAGCTCTGGCCGTCCTCAGCATCCTGCTCATCAGCCTCCTCGTTCTCTTCCTGCTTGTTTTACGCAAGAAACATCTGCAGATGACCAGGTACAAATATCGACAATAAACTCCAATGACAAAACAATAAGCATGACCACAAAACCCCACGTCACAGCACAAACCCCGTGTCTTTAAAAAAACACCCCCCACTTGGTTGCTTTTGTTTTTTTTTTAAACAATTTCAGGTCACAGAACCTCAAGGCCAACATGGTACACAAGCTAAAACTCTCCCAGACATTTCAGTATCTGGAAAAATTTAAACTATTGATAAAAGGAACACTATATGAGGTTTACATCTGTGAAATTGTTAGTTTTTAGTTTTAAGTAACACAAAAAGTACTGAATTACAAAGACAACACACAATAAAACCAGAAAGCAATGCATGTTTATACGTTCAGAGAGGCAGCATGATATATTCAGTAACTTTGCTGTTTGTTGAAATTATCAAGAAGAACAACATACATTAGAGGTTGAGAGGATTATGTGTAATTTAACAGATTAAATGTCAACAAGTGGTTTGTCCACCTCCCCCACATGTCAACAGAAACTAGCAGAGGAACCAGAGGAGTACAGTACGGACCCAGTGTGGACAACTGGCAGTCTAGATGTTTAACTTCTATTTTTTATGTCTAAATTTCGATCTGAATCTCAACCATCTGATGACATTTATATGCAAATAAAAAGGATTTTGTGGAAGTCTGAAGCATATAACAGATGTCTACAGCCAATTAGTTTTTTCCTTTTTTTAATCTAAATTTCTGTACATACAACACCTATTCTCCTTTCTGTTGTGGTAGAGGGACCCCTCCTCTGTGGCTCCTCCATTAAAAGGTTTACTTTGAGAATGAGTTTTTCCTCACTAAAAAAAAAAAATAAAAAAAAATTAAAGTGTTAATGAGTTGATCAGAGTGGTTTGGAAGAAGGTTTTACACATTTTCAAAACTCTACGGGCAAGTCTCTCCAATTTCTAGTGCATGAAATATTGACAGAAGTATTGATAAAAGTTGAAATATAAAGACTGTACCACAAAACCTCCCATTTCCACATATGTACACAACTCACATCTGCTGACCTTTCAGACATGCACCTCTTCCAGTTCTGAAGTTGTCATTACCAGGGTCCTCACCTCACATCCTGCCTCCCGCTACAGATAATGAATTTAGTATATATATATAAATTCACAGCATTGCATAGTGTACCAGTAGGCGATGTGGGTATGTCATACAGTTTTTTTCATATTCAGCAAGCAAATTTGATGCATTTGACAAACTTGTATTACCAATACAACTTCAGATTGATACAATACAATACAACTTACATTTTTATCCTCAATTGTGATCACATTAATTATCTTGGTGCATCTTAAAGGATGTTATCAGTTTTCTAAAATGACCAGAGAAGCTGTGACTGAGGTGAAAACTAGAGAATTGTTAAGAGCTCGTGGTTTGTCTCAGTTGATGTCCTCTTTTAACCTCTGCAGCTCTGGTTTCTGTCATATTTCACAGTACATTCAATTCTTTGAAACACTGCTACTTGGTGTTGTTAATAAACTTCCTCATATGTGGATTTGAATTTTAAAGACATCAGTGTCTTCGGTTTATTTATTGTCAAAAAACTTGGGTGTTGAATAGATATATCTCTGATATTAATATAGACCAGTGGTTCTCAACCTGGGGGGTGTGAGCATATGGGGGGTCGCGAGTGACATCGTCGTGCATTCGTGCAGGTGCGTTAGTGACTACTGTTGTACACCATAACATTATAAATCACTTGGCACATACTCTACCCCCGCTCACAGATTGAGATTGTGAGTGTGTGTGTGTGTGTGTGTGTGTGTGTGTGTCGGGGGGTGGGGGGGCGCATATCGTCCGGCACTTTGTCCCATCCCCCGGTCGCAAATTTGTTTTTGGGGGGCAGCAGGTAGCCAATGATAAAGTGAGTGGAGCGCACTATCACTTTCTCACAGCTTTATCTACAGAGCTGTATAACCTACCACATCCTCATCATATAGGTCAGTCACATTACTTTTACAATTACACACCCCATCCCCCACCCCCGTCCCACAAATTTTTTCAGTCACAGGGGGGCGCCAGTAGGCCCATAATGCTGTTAGTTGGGCGTGGTTCAAAAAAGGTTGAGAAACCCTGATGTACACAATTGTTATTCTTCATTTTAATTTAATCCTAATTTTTCTTTCTCAGCTGCCAAATATCTCTTAAGAATTGTAAAAATATATATTATTTTGCTCCAAAAAGCAGGAGCTCTCATCAGCTTATCACACTATTTTCAGTTTTAAGATCATGTCTCTGTCATGTTTTAGTCTTATTCATTCCAGCTCACTTCCTCCATTTACTGATTTGTCATCAAAATAAGTGTGACTTCCCCAAACTGTTGCTGTTCTCACGATGTTTTTTTTCTTTTCTTTTTTTGTTCTGATGTGTTTGTTGGTGTTTTCTGTTTCAGAGAATGTGGTGCTGAAACCTTCGTCAATTTCCCTTCTTTTGAAAGAGATGGGAAGCTCCCTTATAACTGGTAGGAAAGACCTCTGCCCATTTGTTTCCTTTTTTTTTTGGAGAACATTAAGTTAGATTTGTCCTGATAAAGCATAATCTTTGAAGCACTTCACAGTCCTGAGATCTAAATGATTGAGATTTGGACTTCCGGTCGGCCTCAGTAATCAAATCCTTAGTATGTATTTCTAAGCCTGTCCCTGCAAACACTCTCCAAAGACCCAATCAGAGACAGATTAGTGGCATGACTGGGATTTAGGAAACAGATTAGGGTTTTGAACATGTAGCTCATTGCCTACCGACAGATTTTAACTCGTCTGTGATGGTTTAAGCAGCAGGAGGCAATCATGATGCCTGCTTTGTTTGGACAGGCTAAAATGGCGTGTTTGTCGATACTGAAACATCAGGAGTTCCCTCAGATTAAAGGGATAAAATGCTGCTCTCGAGGATACATTTTGAAAAACAAGACACAAATATTCAATTCACAAAATACCTTATTGTCTAATAAATGTGGCTATAGGTCTCTTTCACATTCAATCCCAGATAATACAATATGATACCTATACGTAGATTTGGATATTTGTGATTAATATAACAGCTGAAAGACGGTCAGTTAAGGCAGAATCTCGGCTTCCATCTGCTGTTGTATTTTACCTTCCATCACTAAATGCACATGTCCATCAGAGTGTCTTCTTAATGTGATGGTGTAGTTGTGTTTATGCTTTGACTGTGCATGTCGGCAGACCTTGCTGGTTCATATGATACAACAGTGTGGTTGTGAGTATGGTGCCACCAGTGATGCAGATAAGTGTAGTTTGTCCACACTTGAAGAATCAAATTGGAGCCACATCTAAAAAATCTGTATACATTTCTGGAAATTTAAGTACAAATATTTGGCTATTCCCAACATTTATGTACTTATTAAATATTAAAATTAATCAAATTAATGTAATTTATCTAATGGTCCACTTTTTCTTTCTTTCTTTCTTTCTTTCTTTCTTTCTTTCTTTCTTTCTTTCTTTCTTTCTTTCTTTCTTTCTTTCTTTCTATCATGAATTCCATAAGAACTGTGTAGTGAGTTGAAAATTAGTTTCCTAACAAAATGCAACAGAATTGCATGATATGGAGTACCTCATGGCTTCATACTGGGTACTCTTCTCTTTCTAGTTTACCTGCATTCTTTTGGTTCAGTTAAGTACTTTCTAACAATATACAGTTTATTTTTTATATAAATTTCTATGAAAAATGTTTTTATAGCCACTGAAAAGATGATTTTATTTGATTTGTTCATTTGGTACTTTACTATGATGACATCAGCATCAATATAACTCTGAATCACCTACAGTGACAAAGATTCTTTACCAAAAGTTCACTATAGCAGTATGCTGCTTCTTTGAATTTTTCAGTCTTCAGTTTCAGAAGAGATTGTAGATAAAAAAAAAAAAAAAAGAACACAGTGAATACAATTGTTTTGTGAAACTATCTGCATCAGTGGGGGCATGACCTGAGCAACACAAACGTTAATGAGATCATCCATCTGATCAGGTTCATCAAGGTGATGTCACACTGTCACAGTTTCCAAGTGACAAAATGTGGACTGTTTTCATGATTAGGGGCCTGCAGAGATGCTGGCTGAGTGTTGCATTGTGGGATGGGTTGGGAGGACACAGTGATGTCACAGGCTCAGGCTGGGGATTGTAAAAATGAGACAGAGCGGCCATTGACGTCTGGCAGCAAACAGATTCCTGTTGTCCTCCAGAAAGACAACGGGCACTTTCTGAATGGCTGCATGATGCATTAACTCTGTGTTCAACACTAATGTGAAGCTCTTGACGCTCTTTGCCTCTTTACTAATGGAGCACCATGTTCTGTCCCCAACCTGTCGCCCCCTGGTGTCTATTTTTTTCGTTGTTGTGTTTTTGTGTTTTTATTTTTATTTTTTTATCTGAACCCCCTTCAGGCGAAGAAGCCTCTTTGCCTTCCTTACCCTACTGCCATCCTGCCTTTGGACTGACTATCTTTTGGCTTTTTATATTAATCCTTGGTAAGTAAGCAACTGCTAGCCAAAAACTCTGCACTTCAGGGGCATGTCTCAGCAGAGCCACAGTCCACAGTATTGATCAGAGACAATGTTTTAATTTCCAAAGTGAAAAGTCATCAGATCACATCTGGATATTGCATTAATGGGTAAAACTGGTGTTATTCTGCATTTCTCTTATTTTTAACAAATCCCATGGGAAAAAAGTGTGTTTGCAGATGTAGTGAACCCCAAGGCTCATGTTTGGATTCTATTTTTTTCTCTGCTTTTTTTAATCATTTAATAGGCAAATATATCTTACATTTTTAAGCAGATACTA
>JAPQRP010000005.1:13368308-13395835 GCA_037367295.1 Apogon hyalosoma
TATATTTTTTTTTTTTCTATTCTTATTTTACATTTGCTGCATTATGCCTTTTGATAATTCTCATTTTCTTCTGTTTGCCACTTAGCGCACATTCTTTATAGCTATTCTGACTCTAATGTCCATATATTTAGATTTTTATGCTTCATGAACTTTAATGTCATTTCTCTTTGTTGCCCCCTGCAGGCCGATGAGACTCAGGACGTCCTCCATCTGAACTACACCTCATGGCCGGATCATGGCGTCCCCACCGTCAATGCCATCGAGAGCATCCTGCAGTTTGTCCACATTGTCCGTCAACAGGCCAACAGGACCAAAGACCCCATCATAGTCCACTGCAGGTGAAAAAAGGGTCTCACACCCATATCAACCCAACAGAGTGTAGTGTTCTTTCACTTTGCCTTTAATTACATTTTCTAATGTTGCAGATTAAGAGTCTTCAGTGGCTACTTTTTATTTTTTTTTGTAGGATATATCACACTTAGGGAGCAGGGAACAGGTCTTCCCACTGTAGCTGTTATTTCCATTTTATATGAGGCACCATCCAGTGTTAATTTGCTTTACCATCTCCTTCTATGCCTGAGTTTGAACCAGAGTTAATATCCCATGACTTAAAAGCCCAGAATAGACATAACAAACACTGGCTGCAAGAAGGGATTATTTTCAGCCACCACAGGGGAGCATGAGGGATGTATTCTCACAACAGACCGAACATGTAAATACAGTCTAAAACCAGAAAATACTCAGTTCATCCAAACCACTACTTAGACCTACTGCAAAATTATTTGAATATAGTTTTTTTTTTTAACCTCCTGGAAAGTAAAGGTTTTGGCTTTTTTACATTTAATAATTGTGCTGATGGAAACAGCATAATGCAACAGTTTTTTCAGACACTTTTACATTTTTTTATAGAACGTCCTTTGCAGTGGACAACCTTTTTTTGGTTGTTTTTTTAGTAAAGCTGTGAAACTCTTGTCCCCTGGGCCTCAAGTTAATCCATCCCAGGGTTATTTTCAGTTTGTGTTAATGTGTAAATACTAGCTTACATACTGAACTTCTAACTCCTTTCAGCTGCTGATGGGAGATTATTTTACATATTTCAGTTACAACCAGAATACACTGAGATTAAAGCAGGAAGACGGTCACATAAAATCCACTAAATGGATGATGTCATCCATTAACCTCTCAACAATAAAGCTGCAGTGAGTGGTTTTGATAAAGGCTTCCTGTCTGTTGTGTTGCAGTGCTGGAGTCGGCAGGACGGGAACCTTCATTGCTCTGGACCGTCTCATGCAGCATATCAGAGAACACGAGTTTGCAGACATTCTGGGGATGGTGTCTGAGATGAGATCACACCGTCTGTCTATGGTGCAGACTGAGGTGAGGCCTACACAGATTGCTTTGACAGATTCACCCTTCCCGACAGTCAAGGGGCGTTCACAGTTTTAGTAAAAGGATGGGTTTAAAGATCTGGACCAACTACTCACACACTGATAGGAACGCCCTCATAAATTAACATGTTTGACATAACAGGGTAAATCTGGACAGTAAGAAGACTACAATATCACCAGAGTAAACATATGAGCCATGATGCTGAAGAAACTACTACTTTTGACCAATATTTAAATGAACAGTAACAATCTCACCTCCATTTCTTGTTTTGTGCACATTTCAGTAACTGTTTCTTCATTCAGGCTTCTTCAGTCGTTTTCAGAGTAAAACATCGCTGCAGTGAGTTTACATCTGTGTTTCTATGAAATCAGATGAAGTGGTGTCCTGATCCTGTACATGCGACATTATTTCCAGATCTTTTAGTGTGTGCAGGTTTCTAAGATAATCTGTGAGAATTCTCTTTGTGTTGGAAAAACAACTGGTTTCAATATGTCAGGATTTTAAAGGTGCCCTGCCACACCTATGTCATTACTTTTGAGGTAATGTCTGAAGTTCTACCACAGACTCTGTAACATTTTTTGTAGAAAAAAATGCCTTGGTTATCAAGTTTCAAGCCATTCTAATGTGTTATAGAAAGCCTGCTGGAAGACTCAGCTCCATTTTTGCCAGTTCTCAATAATATTCAACATGCTAATTTGTTTTACTCTGATTGGCTAACAGCTAGCCAATGAGAGCATGGCTTTTCAGCATCCTTTACCCTGCACAAGTACAGGAACTGGCGTAAACCGAAAGTGAACCTTAACATGCTTTCAACTGCCTCTCTTGTATGATGGACCTTACACAGAATTTTCACAACCTCTGATCTGTACCCACTGGGCCCCCTCCACTGTTCTATGGGCCCCCCCAGGAATGCTGGGCCCCATTAATTTATCACCCCCCCCCTCCCTTACGGCACCCCAGCTTGCTGTATTCGAAAACTGCCACTGAGCTAGACAAATTCTGTGGGCGTGGTCTCTTGAACTCTCTGAGCTCATGCATTAACACGTCACACTGACCAGCTTTTCTAATTGACCTGATTTCTCCCCTTATTTCTTTTCAGTGGCAATAGCAGACAGAGGAGGTAGCAGTTCAATTTCAAATTCACTACATAACACAAACACTCATGGACCTAACACATTTTAAAAAATACAAGTAAAAATGGTTTTGTGTGGCAGGGCACCTTTGAGAATCCTATTAATTGAGCCAGGCCTTCACTGTTAAACAAACTTTGTTATTTTTGAGGATTCAAGGGGCACTGTGGTGTAGAGGTGAATATGCAGCAATGATATTTAACATTTCTGCTGAAAGTTTCTAGTTTGACCTGTTCTTACTTGCGTGTAAAATTTGGACTATTTTCCTGTCAAACATACAATAATTGCTTTACTATTTGTGTTGTAGAATTATGTTCCTGGCAGGATGGAAAGTATCAGAAAAGTCAATAACTCTCCAAGAAATTTCAGTTTTTCAGACTCACAGAGCTCCGGATGTTTCTCTCTGTAGGAGCAGTATGTGTTCATCCATCAATGTGTCCTGCTGATGTGGCAGAAGAAGAAGCAGTCCATCACGTCTGATGTTATCTACGAGAACGCTAGCAAGACATAATGATGGGCGATTTGTCCAAACGTGAGTGAAGTCTACGCAAATAACAGCATCACATATACATTCATATCAGCTCTTAATGCAAAAGGAAACTACAGTAATGTACGTCTTTGTTTGTTCATCAGTGAAGTACAAGAAAACTGAATCATATAAAAAAAAGTTCATACTACTTAGTGCAGAGCAGACTGTTTTGTATTTTACTTTAGTAGAATCTGGATCTAGCGGTGAACAATGTTAGCTTTATAAACAGTTTCTAAATGTTTTTAGAAAGTGTTGAAAGTCATTTGAGCCACTGATTCCTTCAGTAACAGCCTCAGGGTCCAGTGACCATTTGCTGACATTTCTTTTCAGTCCACAGACTCATTTTTTCCAGACGTCAGTGGGTAATGATCCTTTTCTCTTGTCTTGCAGGCTGTCCAACCTCCTGTGCTTCAGGCATCCATTCTCTGCAGAAGAAGAAACGCTTCATCATCAGTATCAAAAACAAAACAGCAGAACATCGATGACAAAGAGAAAAATTTAAAAAAACAAATTACGTTTTTGTGAATTGGTGTTAAAGCATGGGTATGGAGATTTGCCTTACGGAGCCTTCACTGACTGACCAACATGTTGAACCACAACCCTACTCTGAACCAGACTGATCCACGTCACTGCAGGGCCAGAGGGGGCGGGGACTTAGCCAGCTCCGCTCAGCAATTGGATGTCTACACTGTGTCCGTCCTCGTTCAGATGACGTGAGGTGACATGTCGGTGGAGCTGAGTCAGCGGTTTGATTTTATTTAGTTTTCTTTTCTTTCTTTTTTTTTTATTTTTATTTTTTTTTTTATAGTTTTTTTTTTTTTTGTTTTAATCTCAGGAGAAGCTGGAAAGCCAGCGAGCACACTGGCCTCTTCCTTGGCTTTGCCATCATTCATCACCTCTTACATCGATTTGTTTCTGTGTAAACAACGAGCAGCTTTGGACTAGCAGGCGGTCCATGTTCCACACTGCCACCCGATACGGGACCATAAATATGTATCACACTGATTATTACAAACAGGCTGATGAACTGCCGTGACCGCTGCACAGAGAAACTCCACTGAAAGAACCCAGCAAGCATCTGACCAATGAAGACGCTCTGGATCAAAATGAGCACAAAATTTTGGCGGATTTTTAATCATGTTAATTTACTGAGAATTTAGATACAAGGTTATCATCACTTGAAAACATATGGGCAGTTGGTGCCGCAGGTTTAACGTACCGGTAGCTAGATTTTAGTTTCAAAGCAGATTTGGAAAGTATTTGAAACATGTAGGTCCCAGGTTCCCTGAATGCTGCTGAGTTTGACGACAGCTGACTTTTTACTTTACATTAAATGTCTGAATGTTTGCTGGGTCTGCACAAGAACTTAAAGGGCACAAACAAAAAGAAGTAAACGCTGAAAGGAGAGCGCCTCCTGCTGCCGTCCCGTCGCCGTTAGAGGCCAGTTTAGACGTAGAGACTGTACTTAGTGGTAGTTTGTTTTTGCACTGAGGCCTTGGAGCTGCCTGACCTGCTGACTGAAGAAGGGAAGAGTTTGTGCTGCTGTTTCTGACTGTTTGATGCTGTACAGACGTATCCCTCCATATCCGCCCTAAACTGAAGTTCTGTCTCCCCATGAAGCCAGAAGGACTTCCATCAGCTGCAACAGTCCTGTCCTGTTTTGAAACGAGCTTTGAAGAAGTTCAAGTGAAAGCACTGACAGTAATGTGAGTTTGACTGAAAACAGGTGATTTATACTGAAGCTGGAAGTGACAGAAACATATCTGCTCAGCGTAACACCAGGGCTGGCCCGAGCCTTCACAGGGGTCCCAGAGGACAATTGAACTTTATTTTGTATCACATAATTACAATTCACAACTGTAAACCTCAAAGTAACAAACCTAAAACAATCACTGTCATATTGACTTCAGAAAGTATAAATATTTACTGCTTTTGTTACAGAACCACAAATATGAAAATGTGGTCCAATACCCTCTAGATTTATTCAGACCTTTTAAATATTAGACCATTTTGTAATATTAAAAAAATATAGCAAGACTGCATTACATTCTCCTAAGACTTGTAAGTTCCTAAAAGATATCTAATCCTTAAAATGTATTTCTTGAATATCACACTACGTTTTCATTTTTTACATAGCGCTTGAGGTGTGACAATATTTACATATAGTATCCCAAATTAGTAATTTGAAGAAACTGATGTAAAAAAGATAATTAAAGCTAACATTTAACACCTGAAGTAAGTAGCATATCAGTGTCAGAATAAAAAAAAAATATGTAGAACATTTTGAATGCAGTGTTTAGTATCAAACTGAGCAGCTCCAGTTCCAACAATATTTATTACCTCCTGAATTGGACATAAAGACATTAATTGCAAAATTAATACAATCAGAATTTTTTTTTCTTAAATGTTATTCATGTTTGGTGCTTCTGGTAAATTAGGTAAAAAATATAATCTTCAGTTAATTTAATTAGGTTTACTGAAAAGGCATTTTGAGTTTTGTAACAAAAGCAGAGTGTGACATAAAATATATGAAATTCTGGCAGAATAAATGAAGCCAATAGCTGTGTTTCCATCCATGTGTTTTTACAGGCATTCAAAGGTTTTACATTTCAAAGAGGGGTCTCTTCAAAAAAAAAAAAAAAAAAAAACAGCTAATGCACTTAATGAAAGATGGAAATAAGTCAGATCTGAAAGCATCTAGCCCATGTGACTGATCAGCTGATTCCCGGCATCTTCCAGTTTATTCACATAAGGGTGAAAACCGGTAACAGCTGTCACTACCTGATCCAAACTGGAGACCCCATGTGTGTCTGAAAATGCAGAAGGAATTCATCTGTATTTCAAAGTGCAATTTATCTTTGGTTTTACTGCTTTATTAAAACGTGATCAAATGTTTTAATCAATTACATGTACTTTTAAAAAGGATTTCACAATGTATGTTCAGTTAAGATAGGCTAACATTACCTGTTAGAGCTAACAGCAGTTAACATTAGCTAGAGAAGTAAACAGGTGATATTCACTACAGAGGGATGGGATGGATGCTGATGGAAGTTATTGTTAATGAGAGAACTATGTCCTGACTGAGGCAAAATTACACAAGACTATGGGCTCATGAGAAAACATTCATCACTGGAGCCTTACACTTAAACCAAATATTTAATCATTTAATAAATTAAATGTAGCTAATCTTTTATTTCATAGCACCATATATTAGATATTCTCCACCATACAAGATAACACTTTTAACTTGTTTTATTTTATGTAATAAGCACTAAAACCAATGATAATGCTATTTTTTAAATCCCATAAACTGCTGTAGATTATCTACATAAACATATCAGAAGGTCAGTTGTATGGAAACACATCTATTGAGGCGTTTTGATCTGTCGCCCCCTGGTGGCTGAGCAGCAGTACTCAGTGTGATTGGCTCGGGCTGACCGTCACATATTTGTCCTAAAAGACAAAAAAAACAAAACTCCACTGTACAGACGACCGCTGTCAGACGCATCATCAGTGTTTGTTTTGACTTTATTTTATTATTAATCCAGATTTCACTTTGACTGTAGAGAATGTGGGTGAACAGAAGAGAGTGGTCGACCCGAGGTTTACACAACATACAGGGTGTCGTCCAAATAAGAGCAGCATGACTAAAAACAATACAGTCACATTTTATTTAGTGTCACATGTTCTTGAGATTGAACCGGCAGAGCATTTTAATGAACAAATATTAATCTTTTTTTTTTTTTTTTTTTTTTTTTTTACAGATCTGTCAAGTATTTATAGCATGTTTAAATGTGCCAATGCATTTTGTCAAATCATTGAAACAATTAGGTAAAAAAAATATTGTTTTGTCAAAATGAAAACTAGTATTACAATAATGTAATTTAGTTTTATTTGAAAATGACCCCTTTTTTTTTTTATTGAACTCTACAATTTATCTTAGATGTTTAGGGCCTAAAAATGACATATGACCTAAAAGAGAAGCTGAAATCAGCTCTAGTTTTATTATTTTGACCACATCTTGTATCCAGTTCTTAGGGAAAATGTTATAGATGTGTTTTTTTAATTGTTTAAAAAATTTGTTAATATATTTAAAAAAAAAAAAAAAAAAAAAAACAGCTGCTTTTGTTATTTTGACCACACCTTGTATCCAGTTGATATGAAAATCAGAGACTCTTCAGTGAACAGTGTTAAAAGGCTGATGGATTTGTTAAAATGAGTTGTCGTCGTGGCCTTTGTTCAAACAGCTGAAGTTTTACCTGTTTGCTGCTCTTTGGTTTCGGTCACCACTCGTTTGGAAAAAGGTTCCATTTCACTATTAAATATCAGATGTACTGTACATACTACTACTGCTTAACTATTCTGTTTCTACTCGTCATTACTAAGTAATTCTTGTGGAATGACTTTGTTGCTTTTAGAGGTTTGTTTTTTTAGATTGTTGTGTATGTGAATCATTAGCTGAGCCTGAATTTCAGTTGTCGATGTAAACAACCAGATATTTGGAAACAATGACTCAGCTTTTTTTTTTTTCATTTTATTTAATTTTCTTTCTTTCTTTTTTTTTTTTTTTACTTGTCTGTGGATGAAGAAACGCACTTTGGTACGACTGTCGACAAAAAAAAAAAAAAAATCAACTGACAAAAACCTGCAGGCAGTTTCTGAAAGCTCAGCACTGTACACTCTTCTACGGTTCTTTCTCTTGCTTTGTGTGTCCAGTCTGACCTGTACGTCATTATTGGTGCCATTCTTGTACATTGTATCACTTAAAACTTGAGGGATGATCTGGACTCGGATCATTGTCACAGAGTTTAAATGTGTGTGTGCGTGTTGAACAAATAAAATGTTGCAGTTATATTTGTGGTCAGTTTCTGGGGCTGGTGTTGTGCGGTAACAGGAATACATTATACGAACTGAAATCAAAACAAAAATGCATGGTTTTTGCAGGATTCAAAGACCTTTTTAATACAATAATAACAGATGACGGACCACTCAACATGTCCACATCAGTCTTAACAATAAATTATAAGAATATCTATAATCATTTATCATCCTAAGTTGAATAAACCTGTTCTTTGTGGCTGTAAATGCGAAAAATAGAACAAGATAAAAATGACAAAAAAAGTAACATGTAATACAATAAAAACACACCTGTAGTACTGGGTTCTGCAATTTTCACAATATTAAATCAAAATAAAGACAATAATAAGATGAAACTAATGTAAAACATAGACTCTTTATGACCAGAACATGACAAACACATGGTAACAGAACATTCCAAACAATTATGATACACTGACAATATCAAAATATACAGACGTAAGTTCAAGTAAAACAACCAAACAAATCACTGGGAATGATTTTTACCGGAGAACATAAACTATAAAAGTTAAAAGTATAAATGTCACAACATACATATATTTTGTATATCAATACAGGTAGGATAATTTTATTGCACAACTATCTAGAACTGTTTAATGTATTATTAAATATCATGTTATATGTTGTAAAGTTTTCCAGCATAAAAATGAAATGACATTCAGGGATTTCACCAGTTGTTGCAAATTTTGCATGTTGTTCCTGTTCCTTTGACAATATATTTCTTTTTAGACACATGGGTAATAAATGAAATGCATCTTTTTTTTTTTTACTTTAAGTGTTAAAATTGACAGTTTGTTTAGTAAAGGTTGGATGGAAATCATCTGGAATCTCAAAAGAATACAACATATTTTACTGCTATTTTGTCAAATCTGCTAAATCCATCCATGTTCTGTGAAAGAAAACCTAGATTTTGGAGTTTAAAGGAACCACACTGAAAATTCAGTTTGACACTGATACACTAGAAAAACTTAATAACTACAGAAGAATCAGACGTCTCAAAAACATCATAGGTGTTTAAATATTACATTTAAGACTTACCTTAAAATATTTTATAATACATCTTCAGTGGCACCTTTTGAAGAAAATGAATGTTGTGTGAAGATCAGCACAAATATGATTTATTTAAGTATTGTAAATTAAATTATATTTTATTGGCAGTTTAGTAATGTGCCACCAACCAGAAAGAAAACTGGTCCCAAGTAAGCATGAATATAAAGAGTGTTTTTTTCTTCATTAGACGTAAATAGAGTTTTATTAAAATGGAGCTGCCCTTATGGCATGGGTTCACAGGATGAAAGCAGATTTGTTAGTCACATAGATCTGGTGTATTAAAAGTCCCTATATCAGATAATTTAACCCAAATATGGATAAAACTCTGAAATACCTGAATATTGATTAAAGAACCTTTTATTATGCAGTTCACAACTCTTTGGAGCGCTCATGTAAACCTAAACCTTATAGTTGAGTCTGTTAAACGTTTAGTTACTAAATAAATACAGGCAATAAAGACACACTCTCACACTCTTCTAATTAAACCAAATATATTTTTACTGGTGTAATTGGGTCTAAGCTCATTCTATATGTTTGGATGTTGAGGTTGTGATGTTGAAACATCAGCAGCAGGGGACGCCATAACCTCTTAATAGTGTCTTAACCCTGAGAGTTGACTGCAAGGTGATCACCCCCCCAGTTGAAGAAGTTCCTCAGCTGAGGCCAGAGGGGCAACAGCCCGAAAGATTATCCCCCATTAAAAAAAAAAAAAAAAAGATAGTGATTTATTTAAGAAGAAGTATCTGAAAAATAAATGTACCCCTTAAATAAAAATAAACTTGCATGAAAAAAATCTCCTAAAAAAAATCAAAACAAAAAACTTGTAATAAAAATACATTTGTACAAAGAAATAAAATAAACTTGTATGATTTTTTTTAAAAGAATAGTCTCCTCAAGTAGAATAGTACGGAAGAGGATTAGGGCCACTGGAAAAATATGTATTTATTTATTTATTATTCTGAGAAAAAAGTGAGAATTCTGAGATTAAAGTCAGAACTCTCACTTTTTTCTCCTAATAATAATAATTTTAAAAAATAATAGACCTTTTTTTTTTCAGTGGCCCTAATACTCTTCCGTATCTGCAAGTTTATTTTTATCAAGGGGTACATTTATTTTTCAGGTGCTTATTTAAAATAAATCACTTTTTTTTTTTTTCTTTTTTTTTTTTTTCTTACAGTGGCTAATTTTTTTTGGGCCGTTGCACCTCTGGGCCACTGTACTAAATGCTATTCAAACTTTAGAAATAATCCCAAATTTAATAATCATATCAGAAATTTAAAAAACAAACAAAAAAAAAAAACATCTGCAAACACTGTGGATAAAATCTCTTAAAAAGGTGGAACATGATTAAGTGTGCAGTTATTAGGATAATGTTAAAAAATAAAAAGTAAAAATGGTCACAAATACTCATTACACTTACGGTAAGTGTTATTTCATCAAACCAAACATTCATTGACTGAACACTGTGAACTGCTATATAAAAAAATAAATAAATAAAAATAAAATAAAAAAACATCATCTTAATCCACCGGTGGGGAAGTCGCTTATAAAGCTCTAACCAATAGAGACTCAGAGAGGGCGGGGGCTGCTGCTGCCTTCAGTAACCGTGCAAGAGGCTCTGTAAATCTCGACACTCACCACAGATAAAACAGATGTCTCCTGTTTAAAACAACGATGTAGAATGACATATAAATTGTTTCTATGCATGATTTTGGCGATATATTAATATATACGAGGGCACCTGCACATCTAGGTGCTAGAAATCTGTATAGTTGGTAATTCCTATAAACTGGACACGGCGTGAACGTGACATGCTTTCCAGGCGGTCTCGGCGTGGGGCGGGTCCGCAGCCTGTCAGTCCGTGCTCGGGGCCGGAGATGATCGCTCTGCGGCAGGTTGACTGACTGACTGCTGCTGCTCTACATCTCAAAGTCAAGTGTAGTTTTTCTGGAGTCGCATCTCCGACCAGTATAACAGCTTAAAAAAAACAAAAAAACTTCTCAAACCAAGGAGTAAAGTGTTTTCAGGGGACTTTACACAGCTGTCTGGACGGGGGATGGCAGCCTGTGTTTGTGCCATGTTTTACTAACGGTTCATGGATTATTTTAAGAAGCCCACACCTGCAGGTAAGACCGGTTTAATGATTTTACAACAGGCTACTTAACATTCCTCCCTCATCTCCACCCATAGACGGCCGCTTTACACCGCTAACGTGAACATATACCACCTGTAATTCCATGTATTACAACATTTGTAATGCTTTTTACTCACAGCAAAACACAGGCCAGTATTAAAATGTAAATTCAACCCGTAGCAACTTGATCTGCCGATTGAAAAGAGATCCACAGTCCCAGACTACATTAGAAAACCCACAATAAATACTAGAGTTGGCTATTTACAGCCACACACACGCGAATTTACCAGATTTCACGAAAGGTGTAGGCTATGTGTATTGTTCGGCGTTAATGTGTGAAGGTAAAAATGTCTTGAATTAAGGTAAATTAAACTTTTGTTAGCATTAGCCTGTTATGTACCGGGTCTCGTTAAGGAAAATTAACCGTTACCTCGTGTTGGAAGGCAGTGACAGGTCTAACACCAAATCAAGTTTTACTAAAAGAATTAAAGGCAATAAAATGAGCTACAGTGGGTCATGTCTAACCCGGGATAACTGCCAAGCCTTTAAATACCTGCTAACATCCATGTGAAGGTCTGTAAATACGTATCTACTTGTTGATGCGCAGGTATACGTTAAAACATGAGGATTTTCAATGTAATTCGGCAAAATGAGAAACACTTGTGCTCCGCCTGGTGTGTTCCACAGCTGGTTCACTGGAGGAAAACCGGTCTAAAATAAAATAAAATAATAATGTACAGAAATGGGGAAGGTGGCACTATCCGAGCTAACGTCGGGGTCCAGGTGTGCGGTGGCCCCGTCAACAGGCGGTTTGTCCCCGGTGTGTCGGAGCCCTTTTGTTTGGCTTGGGCTGAATGGAGCCCGGTTGCCAGGGATGACAGAGATAGCGCGGATCGGTATTGTTCCAGCCGGGGTTAACGGAAGGTCTCCTCCGTTGCCTGTGTTTTACCTCTATCTCCTCAAAACAAACGGTTCCTCCCTTGTTATCGTGTCGGTGTGCGGATGTTTACAGGATTTGGTGTAAGACTGGAACACTGCTGCCGAACTGAATGTGTTATTACAGTGCAGATGATCCAGTATGGTGGACGGACACGGTGGTGTTCCTCAGAGGCAGGTGCAAAAGGCTCTTCTGTCAGGTATTAATAGGCAGGAGGCTCTCATTAGCTGCTCCCCTCTGTGTAATTGGTGTTATGAGCAGGACAGGTCTCAGGTGAGCAGCTCTCCTGTCACTCTGAATAATAACATCATACACCAAGCGTGTACAGGCTTGTACCTTTTCAGGATTCATCTCAATGGTGGACACAAGTGTTTCTGTTCATCCAAACACATTGTATCTTTGTTATCTAAAGCTGTGTGTTTTTATCCTCTGTTATTCAGAGCTGCTTTAAACTCCTCAGAAGTACCCAGATATTTAGACTTTAACCCAAGGGTGTTGAACTTATTTTAGTTCAGATGCTAGATACAGTCCAATTCGATTTCAAACAGGCCAGACCAGTAAAATAATAGCACAAGAACCCATAAACAATGACCGCTCCACATTTTTCTCTTTGTTTTAGTGCAAAAAAAAGTCTAATTGAATCATGAAAATGTTCCTTTCACCAAAAAAGTGAATAACCCAAACAACCTGAAATTTCTTAAGATAAAGAAGTGCATTTTACATTATGCCTCAACTTATCATTTATAGGCCTTCTCATGCATTGCAGATCACAGTTGGAGCTGCAAATGCATCATTTTGTAAAAACTTTGGAGATTGGACTTTGGAGCTAAAATGAGTTCAACACCCTTGACTGTTAATCTCTTCAGTGTAAATTTTGCACTTTGCAAATTCACCCCAGGGGCTGGATTGGAACCTTTAGCTGGCCGGTTTTGGCCTGTGGGCTGTGTTTTTGGATCAATTTGGAGATTCAGAGGTTCTGTACACTGTCATCATCTGAAACAATAATTCTGTAAAATCCAAGTAGTTTCAGTTCAGTTGAAACAAATATATTTATCATACACGTGGAAATTAATTTGCAGCTTTCTTGCATACATACAACCATCATTTTGTAAAAACTTTGGAGATTGGACTTTGGAGCTAAAATGAGTTCAACACCCTTGACTGTTAATCAATTAAGGACACAAACTTTGGTGGACTGATTTTAACCCACAGGCTGTATGTTTGACATCGCTGTTTTAACCCTTGAAGACCGAGAGCCATTTTTATGGCAACTTCCAAATGCAAATGACCTTTCCTAAATCATTTTCACCAGTTATTTGATGTTCTCCTCTGCATTTTGTGTTTTTCAGTGGAAAATCATATGTAGCTTAATTGTTTTCAATTATAGTGGCACTGGCATACCATGTGTGCAGATGACATAATTCTTGCGCCTTAACTTTTGTCGTTGTGTGAGATTCAGTGGACTTTATCATCACAGAATCTGCATACCCAAGAGACATACCCAAGTTAATTGGATCACTGTGATACAGTTTGTCCAGAAAGAAACTGCTGAAATTATACACTCTGTAGGAGTCTTGATGTGGACTTTTAGGAATGATGACGTAGAATTCCTATAGTCTGTTTATTGCTTGAGGTGGCCTGAGTCAATTCTAGTTGCTGTTGCAGAGTTATTTCTCATTTTATCATAATACTACTAATTATATTCACAGCAGACGACCTGCTCACTTTACAACCCCACACTGAAATGAAAACACCAGTCTGAATGCCATCCCAACTTGTCAAATCATCAGTAGCATGTTGTTATATAGTGCATGTTTTTCTCAGTATTTATGGTCTATAGCTCATGTACCATGATGCTCAGTGTTATCATCTGCTGTTCTTTTGGTGAAGTCATGTCTCTACTTCATGCTTTCTTTGCATAGAGGTGACACCAACTCCTCTAAACAACAGAACTACTCTAAGACTCTTGTTTTTTATGTTTTCACCATTTCATCAATTCCAGAAATACACTGTAAGCCAGATAAGTTGAGTTTACTTAAAAAAATTTGAGAAAAGTGGTTGCCATAAAAAAATTAAGTAATGATTAATGTACTTTTGAAGTACATTTATCTTACATTTAACTAAGGTTTTAAGTTAAATGTACTTAAAATTCATTAATCATTACTTAATTATTTTTTAAGGCAACCACTTCTCTTCTTCTCTTTAAAGTAAACTCAACTTATCCAATCTTACAGTCTCCCCCACTGAGAAAAGTAGCAAGTCAGCTAGTGGATATCTAAGAAAAAATCTCCGTGGAACAGGTTGATGGAACTGGTGGACAATAAAACAAAACGTTTTGGATAATAAAACAACCCTCTCACTGTTAAAGCAAACAATTGAAGATAGCCAACAGCCACTTAGAACTTTGAGTTGTAGCAAGTTAGCTAGCGGACACCCAGCTAAGAGAAAATGTCCATGGAATAGATCAATGGAACTGGTGGATAATATAACAAAACACTCCTCTCAAACAAAACAAACAAACAATCATTGATAGCCGACAGCACTGAGACTGGCATGTCCAGACATGCATGGGCAGTTGACAGTTTATGTGGTCAAAAGAAAAAGAGGTGTGGTCATAAGTAAAACTTATTAATTTAAATCCATTTAACTTAAATGTATTCCCACATTCAACTATATCTACAAATGAGTTGATTATACTTAATGTTTTCTAGTAATGTCATCAAACTTATATTTTTAAGTGCATTCTAAAGGTCATCACTTAAAATTGAAGTACAGAGGTTGTTCCTATGGAAATAATACATTGTTTCATCTTGCCGTGTTGTATGAACCATCAAGTTTTCAGAACATTGCAAACCAGCATTTGGCAAATCATCTCATTAAGAGTCTTTGATTTGAGCAGGGTCTTAAATCAGCATTCCTCAATCCAAACAATATCCTGACTGGAAATCTGAGCTTGCAAACTTACTAAGGTGAACTGAGATCCCATCAAGCATCAAGCGATCAATATTTAATATCAACCATGAGTGTTTTCCTCTTAATAGATCCACGACTCTAATACAAACAGCAGCATGAAATCCTCCATCTCATGTTTGACAAGGGGCAGACTGGACACTACAGTGAGTCATGTTAGTTTGAAATAATCATTAGTTGCAGCCCTAAAAGTTAAATTTTTCAATGACCCTGAAATGTAGCGGTTGATTGAATGATGCATAGTCAGCTTTCTGAAGGGGAAAGGTCATCAGCCTCTTAGAAACCTCGCTTGCTGATGCCGAACACTTGAGGGACCTTTGAGCTGAGTGTTTTGTAATCTGAAGTGTTTTCTGTGGCTTTTGTGAGTAGAAACCCATTTCCTGTTTCAGCAGATAGTGAACTACTAAAGTCCACAGCTGCTTCTTTCTGCTCCGTGGTTTTCATGGGAAACATCTCCTCTGCTGCTGTCCTGGGAACTCAGACTATTTCTGGATGTTTCCCAGCACTCGGGCTCTTTGCTGGGGCAGGTTTCTTTTCTAAATAATCTTTTAAAGAGGATGTGCTGAAACTGTAAGAATAACAGCAGTAGCCCTACTGCACAGACCTCATATGTCCTGAAACTGTCTAAATTTTACACATGACCATTTAAAGTCCAGGATGAAATGAAACACATCTGCCTTCTTTCAGTTTTCCTAGTTAGTTCCTAGATGGTTGTTTTTAGACAGCTATTTTAATGTCTCTCTGTTTGGGATCCTTTTCCTTCTTGATTTTGTAATGTTACTCCGTAAATAGGGATTTTACCAGTTAAACACCAGTTTCTAACAGCAAAATAATAAAACTTCGTTTTATTGTATGAAAGAAATATTTTTAAAGGTCAAGATTCAGGGGGATTTAGCAAGATCTAAGTACAGCTTAGAGAATCAGTTCTCAACTAACTTACCTGATTAAATAAATCTAAGTGCAAAAATTGAATATAATATTCTTAATTATGTTTTACCAGTGTGAAACCATGTGAAAATAACTGTTTCGGGGCCTTCGAAACAATACGGAGGTGTACCGAACAAATGCGTGTATCATTTGAAGAACGCAAACACTTGCCTTAAGTTTCCACACGAACCTTGAAGCGGAACACACACAGTATGAGCAGGGTGGCCACAAGCAGAACCAATTTGCATGGTTTCTGTTTATATACATTTTGCGCCTGTGCCGCACTGCTGCAGAATTCTTGGTGCCGCTGCAAAAAAAAAAAAAAAACCCAAAACACTTTATTGTGAGGCTGGGGTGCTGATGGGGTGTGTGTGTGTGGGGTTAAACATGACAACAGAGAGTATAACAGGTGCAGACGTCAGGTCGGACGTTTGAAGCGTGTTAAGTTTCAGTTTTCGGAAGTTACCCCCCCCCATTGGTCTCCTTCACTGTACCGAAAACATATCAAAAATGGATTGAACCAAAGACGCCTGTACCGAAAACATACCGAATCAAAATTTTTCTGTACCATTACAGCCCAAGTGTGGGCCAGAGTTATTATCCACTTTTCTAAAAAGGCCAAATGGACAAAACTTAGTGGCTCTAATGAGGGACTATTTTATATAGGGTGTCTGCCTCCAGAACCTAAATTTTTGGGCTGGTTTCATAGAGGAGCTTGAAAGCACCAAATAACCTGCTCAATTGTCTCTTTCCACTAAGTCTGAGCTGGTGTTTGTGCTGCAATAGAGGTAGTTCAGTTTGTGAACCTGCTAAGAATCAGTTTGCTTTTCCATGGGCTGTACATTCACATTAGAGCCACAGCATGACATTACTGAACACATCCCTACTTTGACAGTAATTCTAGCAGTAAATTCAAGTATCACAACTGGTCCAACACATATCTACTGATGTAGAAATAGTAGTCACTGATTTTTAGACCCTGACCCAGACCCTGATTTAAGCAACTGTAGGTTCTAGAACAGCAAAATGTTTGTTCTGCTCTGGAACCAGGTTTCATGGATGGCAGTCATTTACTTTCAAAGCAAAACTAATGTTATAAGTCAGTGGTTACTGGTGAGCCAACTGGTTGGACATTGTGTGTTGGAAATGCCTTGGTGGTAAAGGGCTATTCAGAGAGCAATATGTCCTGTTGGTCTTTAAGCTACATGGAGAGTAGTCATTAAGAGCTTTGTCAATTCTCCTATTCCATGTTTTCCAGTATGTATTTTTCAAGTTGCAGACTGTGTTAAGTCTATCCATTGCGGCTGACATGAGGTGTTCCCTTGATTGCGGCAGTATCTCATGAGTTGCCTGGTTAGTCTGACACCGGGTCAAATGATGACACTGTGATGTAACCGTACCTGCAAGGTGCAGCTCTGATCCCCGTGTAGAATTATGGGATTGAAACTAGAAACTGGAGCCAACCTGTATATTCAGGAGATTGACACGAGTCAAGTTTCTGAAACAGCGTGACTTTATTTACAGTCTGACTGGTCATTGAAGAGAAATGAATATCCACAGGCCTGAAGCAATCATTAGATTAAGGAACCAACTTTAAAAAAGTTAAGTTGGTTTGTAAATTAGTCCTCAGTTTTGACCATTACTTGCACCAATACACCTAGGTCCATTCTGTTTCTTCCACTGAGTTTATGATGTCTGCGTGCTAATGCTGTCAAGTTGATCCAAAGAACCAGATATGTTATAATACATAGTTCATATTTTTTGGAGAGTATCATGTCCATCAGAAACTGTCAAAAATACTGCCTGGTGAAACATGAATGGGATTTAGAGCATTTCTTGGGCAAAACATTAATCCTTTGGAGGTTGTAGTTCGTCTTAAAGTTCAATCTTGTTGCTTCTCTTTCTTGTGTGTGATGATAAATATAACAGTTACATAAAAAGCTTGAAAACTTTTCAAGTAGACAGAGAAACAGTTTATTTATTGTATTATTTAAAAGCAATTAACAATTATCACCAAAAAACTGTCAAATGATTTGGTTTGTAAAATCCCTGCTGTAACTGTTGATGTGTCGTGTCCTGTGAACATTGTGATATCTGAGCAGAATGAAACAGAGATATCTGGGCCAACTGATAAACCAGTGAGTTATCAGGATCACTGTTAGAGCCAGACAAAAAACAGGAACTCAAGACTTATTTCAGTTTGAAACATGATTTAGTTTTGGCACAAAGAGGTTAGAATGACTAACCACAGATAAATTAGAGGGAACAAACCTATATGTTTAGATGTGGACCTGTGTTTATTTTGTGATCACACACTGGTAAAGTTCACATGCAGGCTTTACTGTCACTTTAATAAAGCAGACTGGTAATCCTCTGAAAGGAGAGCTTTGCTGTAAACCACAGACTGACAGTGTTTTATTCAGACGGTTTCTTATCAGTCACTTTAAATCCTTCACTCTTGAGTTTTTATTTTCCTGCTGCTCTTTGTCTCAGACTGTGGACTGAGGATCTTGCATTGGAACAAAGAAAAACTGAATAGAGTTATGAAATGATAAAAAAAAAGTTGATCACAAATCATATTATGATTATTTTGACAGATACTGAGGTTACAATATAAATCACAATTTTTGTGGGAATGGTCATGCATTTTGCTCTAATTGAAAAAATATACACAACAACTGTATTTACATACAAGCTAGTCTCCCAATTATGAGGAGTATCCTGGTTTTGACTCAGGAAACCTGTCCTCCAGCTGTTATTTTGTCACTATCATCATATAGAACGAGGATGAGGATGGAGATCAGCAGCTATAAGTCCATAGCAGAGGGTCATCATGATAGAGTTTAGTGACTGATTTTGATGTCAATCCACATAGTAATGTTTGTGTAGTATTTTCCACTGTGACCTGACTTGTATTGTTTGCTGTGGGGACAGTGATGTCCTGTTGGTTGTTTTACACTGGCACGGGCTTGAATTGGACAGCTTTCCAATGCTTTTTCCATTTAATTACTGACAGACTTAACTCTGTGTCGTTGTTGTTCCAGGAGTGAGATGCTTTTTTTGGGAACTGCCAAGTTTGTATTTCTGTTACGTCATTTTACTTCTGCGCTGTAGCCTGCAATTGTCAGTGACCGGAATAAGGTGTTCACAGGTAACAGGATCTGGGTAATTATCGGAGTATTCCAGCTGGTTTCTTGAAACAGGAACAAGGTCATATCTGGGATTTTGAAATCAGGAAACGGTGTTTACATGGAGAGGAAAATTAAGTCTGGAAATAAAAGAATAAGCTGCTGTGAGGAATAGGGCACATAGAGTAAAATGCAAACAACACCTCATCTCCACTGTGAGTATGAATTCAGATGGTGCTACTGTGAAATATGTGGAATGGCCTCCTTTAAATATATAAATATAACCAGTCCAAGTGGGATAATGCTTGGTGTGCAGAGTGGTCAGGTGCAGATGGAGTTGTAGTGGTGAGTCCTTAAATCCTGTCAGTGTTTTCACTGGGGCCACCTGTCACCTCCTCCATAAGCCCCACCCCCTGCTCTTAATGACTCATTAATTAGAGGCTTAAACTCCTCAATCCTGGAAAACAACAGGCAGCAGCAAATCCAGGAGCTGCGGTAATCTGTCAGACATGAAGCACTGCTCGTCTGCCTTTACCTGTGAACAGGTGTATTAGTGTGGACATTCCATCCAGGTAGGTGCTCTGTTCATTACCAGCTGTCTGGTGTTTTATTACAACCCCTCAATGAATGAAGGTCTTATTATTCACCGTCTATTATTTGTGTTCTTAAGATGAACATTTCCTTTACCTATTTGAGACACTGAATTACAATGTGGATGTAAAGGAGACATGTAGAACCAGTCTAAAACGACCTCTGGTTCTTCTCTGTGATGTTCAACATTTGCAGTTATTTTTAGTTTTGCTTAACTTGCAGCTGATGTGATCTGACTTGTTTTCTGATCTGTAGTTTGGCTTCCTACCATGCTGAATGGTTTCAAATGCCCTGGGACACTTTAATAGTTGCATGTGGTGAAATGAAGATCACTTCTGATTTGTGACTCTGTAGCTGAAACATTGTGTCAGTTGGAAAAGTAATGAGCGTAATTATCTGTATGTTTTTCAACTATGAAAACCTTTTAAATAGATTTGTAGAAAGACAGTTTTACCTGTTAGTTGTAATGCAAGATTTCATTTGTAATTCAAAGAAATGTAATTCAAAATGAAGTTACTGTATTTAACCACAAATAATCCTTTCAACAGAAGCAAAACACAGCCACCTTAACACATGGTAGCATTCGTCTTCAAAACAGTAAAAGTATCATTATTATATTAACCAGTACTTAAGAATAGATTGCAATACGAGTCATGACAACAAACTGAAGATGTATGATTGTTCTTATTGTTATTTGTACCTATTTAACTACTTAATCCATTAAGAAACCATTATAATCTTGCTGTAATTTACCCATGTAAGAAAAGGCAGTGACTTACATGATTGTCTGTTGTGAGTCATAATGCTGTTGTGTTAAAACCTGTAGTGAGAAGCTGTTGTCATCTTTTCAGTCAACCAGTGTTGAACTAACGGCTATTTTCATTGTAGATAATAAACCAGATATATTTACAATTAATCTATTAATTGTTTCTCTGAACCAAAAAAAAAAAAAACCCTGGTTACAGAAGTGAGTCTCCCATTGTCTCCAAATTGTGTTTGTAAATTAAATTGGCAGTTCGGAGTCAGTCTGATAGTTGAGTTTACTTTTCACATATGGCAGAGAAAATCCTCAAATCTTCACATCTGAGAGGCTCCAAACAGCAAACAGTTCTCACTATTATGAATTACCTAACTAATCTTTGCAGATGTACATACCACAATGAAGCCAACTGGGCTCAAATTGTTTGCTTGGCTTATTTAAAGAGAAGAACTGCATTTATAAGTAATGGCAGCTTTTGTTTACTTCCTTGTAATATTATTATTGAGGGTTATTGATGGTGTAGATGTGACTGTATACTTATATTTGCATTCTGTTTATGTATTTACCTGTGAGTATTTATCTCAGGTTTGTATATAATTCACAGTAATTCTTTTTCTTCAAATAGTTATTGAAGGACATTATGATTAAGGTTGCACCGATCCGATATTAGGATCGGATATCGGCCCCGATATCAACATTTTAGCTGGATCGGGGATCTGTAAAAACAACCGATCCATAAGACCGATCATTCCCCTTTAAATTTTTGCCGAGAATATATGCCAAGAGGTTGTAGTGTAGTTGGAGTTTCGGCGTTTAATGACCAGGTGGGTTTCTTATCAAACTGAGCGTTTATTATAAAACATATTGCAGCTTACAGAACATAAACAGGTAACTGGCACTCAACTTCTTAAAAGTGTAAAGTTTTTTTCTTTTGTCAACACAATCTAAAGGTACTTTCTGTTTTGACAGACTTCAAAATAAAAGCACTTCTTGAAATTAATTGAAGCATTTTCTCTCAATAATTATCAGCTTTGTTATGACTCTCTTTTGCTATTAACGATCAACTGAAATATCTGAAAATAAAAAAATAATTCATCCTTTTAATGTAAACTTAAACCAATATGAATTGCCTGGTTTTCTTTTAAACTCAAATAAATTAGCCTTACCACACCAGGTCAGGCTTGTAGCTTCTTAAATCAACAATGATATCGGATCGTTATCGGGTATCTACGAAAGGCCCAAGCATCGGTATCAGCATCAGAACTGAAAAAGTCAGAACGGTGCATCCCTAGTTATGATGACCACTATGAAAATGTATAGTAACCATTTTACTGTCATCAAACACTTCTCAGTTACTGCGATTTCATTCAGTGATTATCTTATCTCCACCTTCAAGTTGAGACAGGCACTAGCATTTCTTGGAGGAATGGTAAACCCATGAGGAAACTTTAAAAGCCTCCTTTCTGCACCAGTAAAGTAATATTTGTGGTAAAATGATGGTGCTGCTACCTGATTACAAATGACTAAGTTCACTGCCTTGTAATTCTCTATGCAGAAAAACCCTGATAATTATATTCATGCATTATTATTCAACTTACCTTTTTGTTGTTCCTCTATTTTGTCATAGAATGCTGTCAATGAATACATTTTCCTCAGCATTAATATCTATTTACACATACCATATTACAGAGCTGAAAGATTGACAGGTCTAACACAATTAACTAATGGATGGGGCTTGGGGAATGCACATTTATTTGTCTTTAGTTACAGGTGATACTCAGCAGTAATGGAGACATCAGCAGTCTGAGGATTATAGATCATTATGACCATCCAGCTTGTTTACAGTCGGTTAGCCCCTCTGAGATGCAGACTGTAAACACCAAAAGTAAATCTGTCCTTTTAGTCAGTTCCCAGTGAACCACAGGTCAGACTGTAAACATGTGCTACTGGAGGCCGGCAGCACATTGGAAGGAGTACAAATCAATAGCAGAATTAGTGTTGATAGATATGGATTAAATACATCCAGAGGCAATGAAACCCTGTCTGTTTAATCCACATAAATCAAATTCTGAATTGCTGAGAAGAATACAATGAGATATCTTAAATCTTTCAGAGAACAGCCTGACTTTTGGTAAAATGAGAATAAATTGCACATTGGGATGTTTTGGCTTTGCTTTGCACAAAAACTGAAAGCAGAGACTGTGAAGGAATAAGACAGGAAACTGACTGGGAAAGTTATTTTATGATTTAATTTTCCACACACTAGATCTGTGATTGCACGAAGAATAAGGATGTCACTATACCAAAAATTCAGGAATCGATACTGATACCACTAAAATTACATGATTCTCGATACCAAAGTCGATAACACGGTAAAAAAAATAATATTAATAATCATTAGCCATGCA
The DNA here is from genome assembly GCA_037367295.1 of Apogon hyalosoma. Taxonomy (NCBI): domain Eukaryota; kingdom Metazoa; phylum Chordata; class Actinopteri; order Kurtiformes; family Apogonidae; genus Apogon; species Apogon hyalosoma. The sequence continues at coordinate 13,391,140 of JAPQRP010000005.1, forward strand.
AATTATCAGTTAGTTCATTAATCATTAGTTGATTGACCTTATTGATCAATTAACAGTTAATTGATAAGCGGCAGTTTTCCTGAGAACCCGGATTTCTGTTTCAATAGCATCTATAAGAATAAAAGATAATGATAATGATTCTTACGCAGGCATCGTTTTTTTCCGTTTCTTAAAAAAATTAGTATTGACAAGTTTTTTTCATCATAGTATTGACTGGTATTGTGAGTACCGGTTCTCATGACATCCCTAACGAAGAGTATGAAAATGCTTCCCAGTATTTTCTCTCTTTAGGATTCAGGCGTAACCAGGAGACTCTTGAAAAAGTTTGTGATCATACCTTTTGAATGGCAAAGGAACCACAGTTTTTGACACTTCCACATCTTACTTTTCAGCCCTGTAGGTTATCACTTACACCAGTCTGTTTCAAGACTGCAGTTGGGTTTTGGTTTCTGCCCCTCTGTTGGTTATTGGCTGTTTGCACACTTAACTCAGTACTGCACAAAGGGGCAAGGACTTCAGCTCCAAAATGAAGCCGATGCCAGAGTCTCTTAAAGTTGTAATACTCCTCATAGTTGCTGGAATTTGCTTCTAAAAGCCCTGGCTTCTATTGTTTTTCTGATCTCATTTGTTTATTTGGGACCTCTAATAAGTGATCCAGTGGTACATCTTTAAGTTATTGCACCAAGACGGTAAATTGACTGTTATGGAGTGCTTAATGAAACTTTCCATTTTACAGGGTCAGTACACTGGCATTTGACATTAGCTCACCAATGTTGCCTCTGACCTCTTCAACTCCAGCAGGTCCACCCCTTGTGGTCACTTACAGAGCTTAAAAAACATGGATGACAGCCAAATCATAAACTACAGACTTCAAAACAGCTGTTCAGAAACCAATGAGAGACACCAGGTCCTCCTTCCACTAATTGCATACAGTTTGTGGTACAACTTCATTTAATTGTACTTCTTTTTCATAAACACTCAAAAACAAATTTTGGGAGAAATCTTTTAGAACAGACCAAAGTTAGGAAAAAGGTCAGACTTAAGTTGCGACAATTTAACATCACACACAGCAGCCCTCTGCACTCTTTCCCTCAAGGACAGCCTGTGCTTAGTGTAAATTTGTCAGTAGTGCCTTCTACAATGCAGTGGAAACTTGTCTGTGGAATTGCCGATGTCTGCTGTGATGTTTTTTCATTAGGAACATGACATACTTCTGCACCATTAGTCCAAAGATCCTATTATTGATTAGATGATCAAACAAAACATTGATCTTCAAAGAAGTGCATCTTGTAGCATCTAAAATGTAGGGTTGCTTTCTTGGCAATCTGATATAAGATGAGTATCTATGAATGTGATTTAAACATGGGTCATAAACATACTTAGTGGTATCAGGGAAACTATAACCAGCTTCTGGCTACCTCCTGTCATTTACAGACAGATTGGCTTTACCTTTAACTTGGTGGTTGAAAATGTAATCGTGAGTTGCTGTTCTGGACTGAGCTGCAGGGATTCTTCAGCGACATCCCTGTGCAGTAAACGTCCTTTTGTAGGTTCATTATGTAGGTTACTGTGAGCTCCCAGCTGAGCTCTGTGGCCTCGATCCTGTCTGGGAATCAGAGGACAAGAGCTCCGATCAGCAAATTAATCAATCCACAGCAGAGGCTGCTCTCATTCTGCAGCCTGATTACAGCTGTCATGTGACCTAAGATCATTCAGTCAACTCAGCACTAATGTTTCCATAGTTTACAAGAGTCACACTTTTCAAATGTACACAAACCACTTTGTATAGACTGCTAGTCAGGGCTGCAGGAAGTGGAATGTGTTTAACTAACTGAAAAATCAGCTTTAAAATCTTGATACAATCTGAATGTTTAATCACATCAGACTAAAATCTGGTGTCTTCCACGTCTGAACTCATCTGACCTATTACTCGTTTCCTTTTGGTACTTCTACTCAGTGATGATGGTATTTTATGTGTTTATTGTTGAGTTCAGCCAGTCTTGGCAACAAGAGCATGATGAGCTTCACTACTTCATCCAAAAAATGAAGCTTGATTGTTTATTGACAGTTTTTGATATGGTTTAAGACTTTTTTTGGGAGATTCTGCATTGGTTCCAATTTCCTGGTTTAAGTGGATGTCCATAGAGGAGGGTCCAGACATATTGGTCACACATTACAGGAGGTTGAAAAGTCCTGAGGATGAGGATACAGTTGAACTTCCTGAGTTGTTTCCAGAACAGACACCCTGGAGGAAGTTTTAATCATATTTGAGATTATAGAAATCAACAAAGGAGTCCTTCTCATTGGGCAGGGGTGCTTCCTACCATCCTTATTATTTTTTTTTTCTTTTTTGAGCAATGTAACAGTGCATACAAAGAAGTGGAATTACAGTGCGTACATTATACATTGCCTTTTGTATCATTTTTCCCCCCATGCCCAAGCCAACCCCAAGGCCCTCCAAGAAGGGGCAACAGCAGGAAAAAGAACATTATAACAAAGTCTCTGTGCAGTACAAAATCAATTTAAGTACAGAGTAACAAATCTGTGATATACAAAAATAATAACAGAGCCAACAGAAAATACGAGAGAATTAAAAAATAGACATAGCTTGTAGATACATGTGTCTACATTAAAATATTAGGCATTACATAGATGCATCAAATGAGAAAATAATTGGTAGACAGAATAAATTAAGACAAAAAAACAACACCTAAACAAACACAAAATAGAGAGTAGAGTGGTGGTGTGAGAGATCAATCTGAAGGCAGTGGTCATAAAGATTGAAAGTAATCCAACAAAGATTGCCATTTATTAAGAAATTTAGCTGAGGAACCTTGCAGTGAGAGTCTAGGCTAATCTTTTCTAATTTAAGAAATAACATAACATCCCTAAGCCAAAGTGAAATAGATGGGGTTTAGGAGATTTCCATAAAAATAATATACAATGTCTTGCAAGGAGGGATGTAAAACCTATTATATCAGACTCTATTTGGTTCAAACAGGAGTCAACAGAGAGCCCAAATATCGCTATAAAAGGGCAAGTAGTGATATTTTTCCCCAGAATCTTAGTCATGATCATAAAGTAATCATCCCAAAATGGCAGTAGCCTAGAACAGGAAAAGAACACATGGGATAGAGGTTACAGGGAGAGCCCTTGTCACATTGGCCAACAATATTTGGATAGATTCTAGAAAGTTGAGATTTTGATAAATGGGTTCTATGCAACACTTTGAATTGAATAAGTTGTAGTCTAGCACATGGTGTGCCTGACCGTATACTAAGGACAGCTTTATCCCACAGCTTCTACCATCCCTATTAGGAGTTTTCATATTTTGTACTTTTTTCAGTCACCTTCCAGTTTGTGCTTCTCTTTTGCTCTCTTAGGCTGGTACCAAACTTTAGTACTTTTCTGGCATTGACAAAAGTGGCTTGTTTGATACCAAATTTCAGTACGGTCAGAGTAAATCTCATGTGACATTTATGTGTTGTGAGATGTTTTGGTTTTTTTTTTTTGTTGACATTAGCTGACTGCAAGTATAAGGATTTCTGTAGAAAACACTCTGTCTTTAGGTTATTAACAAAACTGGCAAACATCAACTATTGGCTTCCAGCACAACACAAACTCCACCACATGCAAATCATTTAGAGACTATTATTGGTATTAGTAAGAATATTGAACATTTTTAAGCAATACCCAGCCCTAATTCTCCAGATGTCAAACGGACAGATGTCATTGGTCAAACCAGAATTTCTCTCTCAATTGAAGATGATTTATTTTAATGACACCGTTTAATCTTTGTTGTGCAGGAAGCAATGTAAAAACATCCAAATGTCAGTATCTACTTGGTTTAATGAAAATATTTAGTATAGTGTTAAAAACCTTTATTATGACTGTGTTACAAATCAAACAGGCTCGTGTTCCTGCTGTCGTGGACCATCCCAGGATCCTTTACTCATGAGGAGGGATTATGTTAGTGTGTGTTGGCCACATGGATCTAAATCTTCTTACCAATCCTCTTTACTTTCTTCTGTGGGACAGTAACAGACGCTGCTGCTTTGACACGGTTTCATCAGCATGAATCTCTAAAAAAACCTTTTGTGCTGATGAAAAGTTGAACTTTATTGCTATATGTTGTTGCAAGTCGAAATGACACAGCGGTTCCTCTTTGGTGAGTTATTAACTTTGTGTTTGAAATCTAGATAATATTTAAACAGATTTATTTTCTTAGCTAGACATCATGTAAACTGCAATCTGACATCATGGCAGAAGGTAAACATTTTATGGCTGTTGATGTCCAATTGCTCAACCTAATAATTAACCAGGAAACATTAACATTTCAGGCTTCTTTGTGTTTTACTTACTCAGAAGAAGCTTATTTAGTTTGGTATTTGAAGTACTTGGAGGAAAAACAAGTTTAATCACTTTTAATTGATCATTTTTTTAACATTATTCAATCTCATTTTCTGTTCAGAAGAAAATCTGTTACTTTGTCACTTCAAATATCAGATCTTAACATTTTTTTTAAAGGGCTACTAAATAACTAAGGACTAACAGTAATATGAAACTTTTCATAACTATTAATCCATTTTCTTAGCTTAATTTTAGTCACAGTAAATTTAAAAATATACTAGCTAGTGTAATAACTCTTCTATTATATATTATAGTATTTATTTAATTATATATTCTATCTATTATA
>JAPQRP010000005.1:13402840-13426334 GCA_037367295.1 Apogon hyalosoma
ACAATTTACTAAAGCTTGGTTTATCCATCCAACACTGCTGGGTCTCATTTTAGAAACTGTGGTTGTAATCTCTCGACTGTAATCCTGAAATGAGTTTAGTTTATAGTAAAGTAGTGAAGTGAGTTTAGTTTATCTCAGAATGAAATACTAATACAGGTTACTCTGTGAACCTTCTTGCAGGCGTGTTTTCTCTGACAAACCATGAGTTTCTGTTTCTCTGCTGTCTGAAGGAGCTCTCTGATAAACTTCATTTCCTCATTCATGAATATGGTCAATCTCATCATGCATTCCTTAAGATGCATGCTATCTGCGATCCATCCACATTCATTAGAAAATAGGAAAAGGAGATCCCATCCATTCTTATAGTCTTATAGTCATTCTTAGTTTTACACTACAAGCCTAGAGTTGTGATGAGCTGCAGTGATTCATTTCAACTGGGATCAGTGTTACCAGAAGGGAAATGACAAAATATTGTACCAGAAGCTTAAAATTATTGTATTTTGAGGAAATTTATTGTACATACCTGATTTGACGTTGCTCAGGAGGACCATCTGTTTCAGTAAAACATTACCACAGACCATGTATAGTATATCTTATAATGCAGTTTTACCTTTAAATAAACTTACAGCACTGCTGGAAAAAAGCTGCCACTGGCAGACCAGCGCATCAACCTGTATACACCAGAAAGGTGGGGGCGCTGCACTGAACAGCCCAGAATATCAGTCATATTTAACCATCTTCTTAATCATCATCTATCAAAGTCCTGTTTCATAAATATTTTGAGACGTAATCTGTTTAGGATTAAACATCAATCAATCCACTTAAACTGCTAAAATGCTTGATAATTGAAGAACTTGCTGAAGAAAGCTGTTTTATTGTGTTCAAAACACACTTTCTAAATCAAAAATGAAAATCAGATGTCTCTTCAAACAACACTTTACTTGAGTTGCGAAATCCTTAAACTTTTAGAATCAAAAATTAAAATAACAATCATGTGTCCCTTCAAATAACATTTCACCAGAGCTCCTGAAACTGCGCTACATTGTGCATTGACTGGCTGTAAAAAGGCACAAGACAATGCGCAACAGGCGCAGTACAGGATGTATCCTGTTTGTTTTTGCTAATAGCCATGTACTGAAGGGGTCAAATTATTGTACATTATAAGATTTCTGGAATTATTGAACTTACATAGTGCAGAGCTTGAAATTATTGTACAAATGTGATAATTGTCATGTGTCTGGCAAGGTTGACTGGGATCTCCATTATTGCATTCATACATTACACATATAAACTACATTGACTCACAACTATTTTTAGTACAAGGTAACAGTGTGATGATGTCTACATTAAGGCAGCTGTTATCTTATTGGGACGGTTCAGCTGCACTGAAATCTTCAAGGAAATATGTCCAGAGGAATACGCTCAATTTTTTTTTTTCCTTTCCCCAACATTTTCCGAAATCAAAACCTTGATTAACTGCAATAAATGATAAATGGATATGTTGTCCAACTCTGCTGTGAGTCTCTTTATTTCATTATAAGAGCAGTTGACATATGATAAAATATGACAAATATAATTATGATCCATGAATAAACATCTGTTACGAGTAAGAAGATTCAGTTATTGTACAAGATAATGTGAATATTTACATGAATCTAAGATTACACTGCATTCTGCTAGTTCAGGCTAAGCGCTGTTTAATATAGAGTCAGATTTGTGTTCAGACTCAGCAAGATGCCAAATCATGAAATTGTTTAAATCATGTCAGTTACATTCTGCAGTTTCATGACCCTATTGTTCTCTTTTTGTGCTTGTATTTGTTCATTTTAGTTAATAGCTGATCTATTAAGGAAGTGAATAGTAAATGATGAATGACTGACCCAATTTTTGTCACTATTCTTCTGTTCTTTATTCTTTTGGTGATTAATGGTCTTGAGATTGATTGCACATAGTATGGTCTGGGCAGATGCATTTATTTTTGCTTATATATTTACCTCATTTAAATTAATGGGAGCTCTGCCATGGTGAATTGTCATCTCTTAGCTCCACTCATGATGGCACTCGCTTTTCTCACAGTGAACATCCTCACTTAAATATGAACTTAAAGCTTTAGGGCATGATAGTTTTGTGCGTCATTGGCTAATGATTATTATAGCCAGTGATATCAGGAATTATGTCCGTCTTTCTGTTGGTCTGCACAGGATTTTTGTCCATCCCATTTCTCAGTCATCTGATTCTTTTCATACGTGTTCTTTATCACTAGCAGATGTACAATGCACCATTTGATGGCTGTACTTCAGTTTTTGGAATTTTTACCAATATGTGAGAATTTCAACTTAGAAAATTCATTCATCCAATTCCTTGGGCCCTATTCACCCAATTTGTTTCAGATTTCACACAGATGTTCTTTACATGTGTCTTTCTTTAAATTTTTGCATTCTTTTTTTTTTTTTGTACAAATTTTTGAAAAGCTTTTAAAAAAGATTGAATGTTAAGACTCAAAATTAATCCCTGAGTAGGAGGGGCAAAATGTTGTAGGGTTAGGGTTATGTGAACTAGAGATCTTGGTGTAAATTGACACACAATCAAATGGCATTGAATAGCATGCAAAAGCTCAAAAATGTGAACATATAACGCGCCAAATGCCATAAGAACTGGCATGACATACAACATGATTTCATGAGATCAGTCTCACCTCTCAGTGCATTGTAATTCCAGTGGTCTGACCTGAAACAAGAGTTAGCCTATAACGTACTGTCGAAACTCTGTTTTTATGTTGGATTTGGTTTCTCAAAGACTTTTTCAGAGAAGGGGGTTAAATATGTGATTGACAGCTGCAACTACTGATTGTTGTTAAGATTCTGTAAAATGTGACTTTATGTGCTTTATGGCACAGAGGCTTCCCAGACTGGCATCATATCTATCTTTATGTTTAGTTTTTTTCCCCCTGATTTTGGCACCTGCATCTTTAACTCAGCTCTGCTAAAGTCAAGCCATAACCATGTTTGTCAACTCAGAATTCAAGGCTTGGCTCAGAGTTTATTAAACTTTCTTACTGAAACAGGCTCTTCATGTTCCAGTAGTTTCATGTCATTAAATAGCTGCTGTCTGTTCCAAACGCCCTACAGAATTAGACTTGAGTGAACATGTTTATGGACAGAAAGCATGTTCATTTTACTGTCTTGTAAACAACTATATTAATCGTCCTGTTCCAGCTGTGTTTGCCTTCAATGACATCAGAGGGGAAAATATCATTTACCCTGCCCTCCTTATCTATGTTAAATATTAAACAGCACCTGTAAAAGTAAATACAGTTCTGCTTTGGTGAGAAACACACTGTGGTGGATGTGGACATGCCTCTCCTTACTTTAGGTGGCTGGAGGCCTGCGGTGCCGTGGAAACGCTTTACAGCCCAGTTCATGGTATGTGGAGTGCACAGTCAGTCGCAGATGTGTGGTGTCGTCATGGCAACTGAATTCAACCCATCACGTACATTAAAATGTCCATTTTCAAAGTTTAATTTTTGCTCTGAATCACCTGAACTAGGCTAACTACTGTAACTGGTACTATACTGATAGCACTGGGAGCTTCGAAACTGATGAATTGTGATGTTCTCTAGTCATTTGTGCAGAACACACACTGTGCTTCAGCTGTGTTCATGCTCTAAAATTAATATAGACCAGAGTGCAGTGGGCAAACTAAGTCACATGTGTTTCTTACCTTTTTTTCCACACCTCTAGAGGAAAACCTTCAAAATATGGTAAATATTTTTACACTAGGGAGATGATAAGTGAAACAGAAACAGATTTAGCAAATAATTATGTCTACATAAAGCAACACCACTGACACTCCACCATATATGGAGAGCTGCAGAAACGAATGTTAGAGGAAGACAGATTAGGTAAGGAGTTGTAAATTGGTGACGTGCAGTGCTGTTGTGATATTCTGCAATTTTAGTTGTGTTATGATTAGCTATCAGTGTTTCTATGGATCATCAAATTCCTCCCAACAACATGTTGTTCTGCTCTGTCAGTCATTATAATTGTGGTGTGGACTCAAAAATCCAGTTCAGTTAGAATGTCTTTAAAAACCTTATATTTGCGGCCCTTTATATTGGTTTGTTGTCATGTCTTCACATCCACTCTACACATGTATGTGTGTTCACATGTGCGGCTGAATGGATAAACCAGAGTGAATTGTGCACAGATGGAGTTTCCTCCCAGGGCAAACCAAGATAAAGAGCTGTGAGCTGTTCATTAGTCACCTTCATCTGCACTTACGAAACAACAAACCAACACCTACACCTCTGACCCTTGACCCTTCACTCTCCACTCCTGTAGTAACTATTTGTGTGTGTACAGTATGGCCAGTGCTCTAGTCATTGATTATCATTCACTTGATAGTTGGTGCTAAAAAAGGAAAAGCTGAGTTTTGTAAAAATTATGTTTGTCAGCAGTGAAGCGAAGGAGTATAGTGTGTGTTGGACCTTTTAGTGAATGAGTTATGAGGACAAAAGGCTGATAAAACAATAGATGCATGCGTTGTCCAGCAGCTGTTAGCGGGCTGATAAGTCTGTAAAGAAACCAGACCTTCACACACAGGACATGTGGGTCTTTCACACTTTATAGTCTCAGTACTTTGTCACTGAAGTTATCGTTGACTACAAACAGACAGAACAAACAGCGTTTATGTTGATTCAGCCAATATTAGAACAAAGATGTATAGTGAAGCTAAAAATGGAGCAATTATCATGTGAATTGAAAAACTGATATTTTAATGGTATCTAAATGTCTAACTGAATCTTACTTTAGCTAGTTTCAGCTCATGAAATATAACAACTTTGTGCTGTTCTTTTACACTTGTACCAAAGTAACAAGATAATCAAAGTTACGACCACTGACAGAAAAAGTGGTAATAAAAAATCCCAGTCTTTAATATTTAGCCTTAGTGTTATTTAGCCCTTAGCTTTGATTACAGCACCATGGCATTGTTTGATAAGCTTATGCAATATCACAAAAATGTTTTGGACACATAACATTGCTGAACCTAGACCTGATCAACTGAAGCAACCCCAGATCATAACACTGCCCCCACAGGCTGTAATTGTAGGCACTGGGCATGATGGGTAATTACTTAGTCTGCCTCTACTTTCTCTGTGATGCTTCCATCACTCTGGCTCAGGGTCAGTCTGAATTTATCAGATCACATAACCTTTTTCCATTGTAAACACAGTCCAATCTTTATGCTCTCTATCAAACTGACAGTTGTTTAAGAAATGAGAAGATATTCACTGCATCAGTTAGAGTGAAAGAACTTGTTGCAGCTGAAACATATTAAACATTGCAGAATTTATCCAGTGAAAGACTCCTCCACTATTTGCTCAGTTAAATTCAGTTGGGGACTTTCTTGTAGCCAGGCAGTGTGTTTACTGATGTACACAATGAATGAAAATATACAACAGAACACCAATGTTTTTTGTATGGAGGCCATGTAACTTGCAAATATGATATTACTAGTGGCAACATTCATTCCTGAAAATCAAAGGTTTTTCTCTGAAGGGAAATCATGTAGTTTACTGTTAAACGTTCACAGTAATCAAATGAATAAAACTAGATTGATGATTGAGATGACAAGTGTTTTGCAAATTGCCGTAATTCTTGTTGGATACTGAGCACAAAATAAGTCAATAAAACCACTGGTGAGGCTTAAAATACACAGAGAATCACAAAAATTATGAAAATTACCAAAGTGTAACTAAAACTTTTTTTGAGTAAAACTATAGGATATTGCAATGTCATATCTGTTGAGAGGTTTTCATGTCTTTCTTTTGTTTTGTTTTGTTTTGTTTTGTTTTGTAAATAATCAGTGATAATTACCTGGGAGGGCCATGGTGAGTTGATATGGAATGACCCACACATGACTATTACAATATGTTTTTATTCACAATTTCCACAGAATTGTTTTGGCAGGCAAATTAATTTTCATGCAATCAGACATCTGCCAGTCATCTGCTCACCCCTCGGATACTTATATCCTACTGAATCGTTTTCCCTCTGTGTTGCTATGGCTACAGAGTCCAAAATGGAGTGTGAGTGACTCCCAGTTGAATAAAACATGGAGGGACAAGCAGGAGTCCTGGGAAAAGCAATCACACATGGCTGCACTGTACATACAGCAGCAGTGTGTGTCATTACACAGCACACACACACACACACACGCACACACACACACACACACATTCAGCAGCTCATCATCAGCCTGTTCAGCCTGCCTTTGTCTCCACTACTGTTCATTTCACTCTGGTGTGACATTTTAATGACTGTGTAATGAGATGGAGGCAGGGGAATGTTCTAGTTTAACTCTTTAAAGACAAGTCAGTATCTGTCCTGCTCTCACCTTTATCACTAAGACTTCCATCATTTCATTTATTTGAAGTATCAAGCTCAGAAAGATTCACCCTCTGGTACTGTGATTGTCTGCACAGAACTTTATACAAATTGAATAATTATTTCAATAAAAATATGTCAGCCTCTTGGTAACACTGGAGGACAAGTTGCAAAGAATAAAAGTCAGCAAGGATCATCTTACGGGAATTGCAAATTCCAAGGTGTCACATTAATTCATGTAATAATAACTTTATGATCTGAGTGTTGCGCTTCTGCCTCTCTTGATGATGATGATGATGATGATGATGATGATGATGATGATGAAATGAGGTAAAAACAGATCATCTTAATCCAGATAAAACATTGCATTTTTTGTATAAACTATGTTATGGAGCTGTTCAAGTGCCATGAAACATTTATAAAAGTTCTCCATGAAACTGACTTCACCTAATATTAAGCAGACATTTGTTATGCTTCTGAAAGGATGTGAGACTAATGATTGTCATGTTCTTCTGGGTTTTTTTTTTTCAGCTGACTGTCAACTGTGAAGCAGGATGAATGGCTATGAATCCCCAACACTCGCCTCAGGCATCTTTGGCTCCTACAACTCGCAGATCAAGTCAGTAACCAGTCTTTCATTAAAAATGTTACTGCATTTTTGGACTTGGTATTTGGAAGTGATCATATAAAACTGCCATTTTTATGTTCAGTATTTAACCACAGCCTTGGAAAACTCAATAATCAGAGGCTGGCAGCAGATCTCAGCATTCAAACAAGTGAATATTAAAGGTATATTTTAAGGGGCTGTGAAGCCTTTTTTTAAGTAAAGAACATCAAGGCTTTAGTATTGTTTGTCTCTGCCTTTCTTCGAAAACCAAACCTGAAATTAATTTTTAATGAAAACTGTAACTTAAGATGTTCCTGTGAGCAGCTGCAAGTCTTCTTTTAAAGGTTGTAATGGATCCAATATGTTCCCACTGATCACAGGGAGGTAAAACGTAAAGACATGTAACAGAGGACAGTTTAATGCCCCTTGACACATAAGCGATGTTTTTTGTTAGGTTTGGTGCTCTTTGTGGGGAAAAAAACAGAATCATAAGCAAATTCTGTTTGACGCCATCTTGAAATGTATAATTTAGGAGATTCAGCCTTTAAAGCACATGTGGACATTACTTTTCTGTGTGAAACATTAGTCTCATATGTGACAAGTGAAGACTGAAATGCAGTTTCTCAAATGGTCAATAGTACAAAGAATAGTTTGGGTATCTATAGCTTTTTCCTTGTTTATGACCACTGTATGTAAAGAAAATTTTTATGTAATTCACCAGGTTAAGTTGTATTGCAGGTCAGGTGTTTAAGATTTCAGAGGAAAACTAGGATGGCTGAGTTTTTGCTACCTTAGAATGAGCTATTTTTGTATAGACAAAGAGCAGGTCCCATTTCACTATGTACATTATGTTTCTACCGTCACTCAGAACAGGCTTCCTCTTTTCTTTTTTTCATTGTTGGTGACATCCAGTGAACAGATGCATCACCTGCACCTACTATATCTGAGTGTGCACCAGAGGTGTTGTCCCCTTACCTAAAAATCCATGATCAGATGAGACTGACACTGGTTCTAAGGAGAAACTTCTTTGTTTCTAATGGCGACTGTGGATGAAGTTGATGGGGAATGCAGTTATTCAGTAGCAATTAGTCTGTTTATATATGAAGAGATGTAGATATAAAGTTATGTGTTGATATTTATTAAGGAGCTGAAATGATTTAGTGGCATCAACTGCTAACGGTGCAAGCACTGTGTCTGCAAATTAGCATTAGCTTGGTCAGTTTCATGGTCCTCGGCAGCTCCACCTGGTTTCCAGATACACTCACTTCTTGTCCAAAAATGTAGCAGCTGGTGGAAGCCACAAAGATTTTTTTGATTTTGGATTTTTTTGTCGTCTGTCCTTCCGTCCGTCCATCTGTCCATTCAACGACATAATCGTATTATTATTGTATTGTATTATTAAGGATGCATTGAGATAGCTGCACTAAATTTATACTGTGGATGCATGTTGGCATGGAGCAGAAGCCTATTAAAAAGAGGTGACCTTGACCCACTTTTTCAAGGTCAAATGGCCTTGTGCAGTTATAATATCTGAGTACTTTCAAATATAAATATATATGTAATAAGTTTTATACAAAGACAGTCTAATCTAAATTATAGGGCAGTAACTTTCAACAGAATCTTCCACTGTATTTTGCTGTAGGGTATTAAAAGTGCGTAGCACGTTATGTTATTATAGGAGTTTTGTTTCTAATTGGTCGGCTACACCAGTCTGCAAACAGGTTTCAAGTGGGTCAGCTTTGTCAAATATGGTTGAACTTTGAAATGTAGAGTGTTTCCAAAATGGTCCTTTTGTCCAACTGCAAGATGTGTTTAGGCAAAGACGTTTGATACTGTCAGCAGCGTAATTGCACTTATTAATTATTCATCCTGTCAGCAGTCAGAATCAAGTCGATGTGTGAAAATATCGAGTGTCAGTGACACACGAGCTGTTCTGCAGCCTGCTGTCACTTCACATGTTGCTCTGACAGGAAGCTTCATGTCCTCACATGTTTGAACCTTGAGAGAGGCTGGTCTGAGGTCAGCAGAGAAGGAGCTTCTGGAAGTGACAAAAAGAGATGATTTAATGAGACAGAACAGTCAGAATCTGACTGAGCAGCATAATAATACAAAGTGGTGTGCTTTGGTTTTGTAAGCATGGGTGATTTTTTTTCTTTTCTCTGTTTTCAAAAATTGCACAGGTGTAACTACAAAAGAAAGTTTTAAAAGTTACAATTATCAGTGTCACCAGCATCAACTATTTGCAAACTATGTCTGCAATGCTCAGGCCTGTACAGGTGCATAAATATTAAAAGCTTGTACAGGTATGTGAACAGGTTTGTGAGGCCCCTGGTCTCTGCATTAATCTTCCCCATTTATGTCTCCCATACAGAGTGTTAGTGACTGACAGTCTGTGATGGACATGAATCTCTCAAAAAGGTGAAGATGTGTGTTAGCAAATACTCTGATTCTTTGATTGCAAAAGTCAAAGGTACAAGCCTATGGACATTGAAACTGAAGGAGAGATATCAACTACAATGCCCATGCTGCAATTCATCAACAAACATGAACTCAAATTCAGATTGTCCTTTAAAAATTATGATGTAAAGAAAACAGTGAACACAATCTCGAATTTATTACTTCACTGAGATCCACCTCTGTTTAGGAGGAATTCAGTAACCATGGCAACTAGTTTGGGTTTTAACTGCAACACTATAGTGTTTTATTCACTAAAGCTCTGATTCACAATCATACCGCTGACTGACTTCATCTCCATGACAACAGCAGCTGAGGTTCATGGGTATTGTAGTATTTATATTTAGACCTATCTAGCAAACCAACTATGTTGCCATCAGAGGGGTTTCCAGCAAAATGTATTGAACATTTTCAGAAATTTTGTAAAAGAAAATGCAAATGCATGTGTTTCCTTCATTAAGACTTGGCTTGAGGTGTTGACTGAAGAGCTACTATGATCCGAACCATGGGTCAAGATCATAAAGTGCCGTTTTAAATTCTTCTTTATCTATTTTTTGTTTTGTTTTGTTTTGTTTCTGTTGCCCCTCATACATGGTGGTGTTTCACTGCTGTCTCACATCTAATATGACATGTATGTTTTTGCGTCTTGGATTTAATCAGTGAACACTTATTGGACCATTCATGCAGATGCATATCTGTTTCCACTGAATTTACTTGCATTTATGTTTTTTAAACAGCACACCCCTGTTTGTTTATTTATTTAGTCATTCATTGTTTATTTATATTTTCTGTTAGAACTTCCAGTCTGGGTTCCTTATGTGCAAATTGAAAATGCAACTAAAAACAGCTGGATGGAAACACACTTTTTGTTAACCCTTTGTGTGTGGTGCATTTGTTCAGTTGCTATGGCTACAGGTCACTTGCCAGCCAATCAGAAACTCAGAAGCACACGTGTTTATTTATTTATTTATTTATCTAACTGTCTGTTTCTTTTTCACAGTGGCCATGGCTCTTCATCTCCTGAGCCGCCCAAAAATAAAGTCAAGTCTGGTGCCAAAGCTTTGTACGGTGAGTTTCTCCCCTGGTCACATGACTCACTCACAGTTGGCTGCCCTGCAGAGTCCCATTTTAATGTGTCTTTGACGCATTTTTTTCAGCAGAGCACCCAAGATGTATCAGAAACTTTATTTCTGATTTGTTGAAGCTCCTGATTTTTTCACATTTACAGGAAGAGATGAAATGTATTTCCTCCGTTCTTCTGCCAAACATAAAAAGAAAAGTCAAAGTGAGCCAAGTAAACTGTGTGATTGTTTGTGGCTTTTTTTTTTTTTAATATCATTGTATTTAGTCCAGAGTGGCAGCTAATAATTATTTTCATTAGCAGAGAATATTTTTCTCAATCTGAAGTGTTTTATACAATGTTCTATGACATTAGACACTTGTTGCCAGTTGTTTTTCTGTTGTATTAATTAAAAGAAAAACACAAACTCAGTTCAGCATATGGTTTATAGCCTGTCTTTTTGCAATGCTCTAGAAAACTAACATTTCAGCAAAAGACAATTAAATTCAAAAAACAGCAGACTTTACAGTTTGTCTGTTTGGGTTTTGGGACATTGCAATGGACATGACAAAACCATTTAGTGATTAGTTGAAAAATGGACTACAGAGTAATTGATAATAAAATAATTGTTAGTTGCTGCTCTACATTTCTAATAAAAGGTTTGTCAGCATGTCTGAGTTGTGTCTTTTCTGTTGATGATCTCAGTTCTGCTCACAAACAATGCAGGTGTGAAAAATAAACATTTTACAAGTTAACAAGGTTTCACTTTATTTTAAACTCTTCACAGTAATACAGAGTAATGAGTTAACTTAACCCTTTAGTTCACTGAAATATTTCTTGAAACAAATGGGATCACAGCTTCTTTTCATAAAGCGCAATACATAAAACATTAAGAAATCAGTTTTTTTTGGTCAATGTTTACCCCAATACCCTTCAAAGTAAAAATTCTGTAATTATGATGCCAAACTTTGAATAATTCAATTCAGTTTTGTCGAGCCCTATATCACAACAAGGTTGCCTCACAGGGCTTTACAGAGTTAGTTGGATATGAAAACAAACTGCAGTCAAATAAACAGTAGATGAAGGAAGTGGATTAATGTGCTGGGCATCTCCCATCCTTAGACCCTCCCTCTTGGCAAGGAAAAACTCCAAAAACCCCATAGGAAAAGAGAAACTTCTGGGAGAACTGCAGTAAAGGAGAGATCCACTCCCATGGATAGACAGGCAATAGACCAGGGGTCTCAAACTCAACTTACCCTGGGGGCCACTGGAGGTACAGTCTGGGTCAGGCTGGGCCGCATTAACTATTCCACAAAAAAAGGGTTTCTTTACTCGCAGATAGTATTGTGCACTATTTTATGAACTTGCTTTCGTTGAATGGCTTTCCGGCCCTAGAAATCATCTCACTCACCATGTAGCTAGCATCATTCTCTTTGTTGCTGTCTTGAATAAATCTTGTTTCCTCAATAGACATTTTTGGGATTGGTGACCTGGTTCTTGCTCTCATCTCCCTGGTATTTCGTAAACTCCTTAGCATGTCTAGTTGAGGAATGACGTCAGACAGCGGCACATTTTGAGAGAGACATGACTAGAACTGGGTGATGGCAGATATTTTCTGTCCACTTGGAGTCACTGTGGAATATGTTTTAACTAAATGACTAACGTTCATACTTCCCCAGATACTTTGCAGTTGGCTAGTTTGACAACCGTTGACAATAAGTGTCGCCAGAAGCTGTCATGAGACTATCTATGGTAGCCCATAAGTGATAAAGATAAATAAAATAAAAGCCTGGCAAGACTCAGCAAAAAGGTGTGTTTGAGAACTATGTGTGGGCCACACTAACACTGAACTTTGATGTCAAGTAGGGGCCACAAAATATCATCTTGCGGGCCGCAATTGCCCCCGGGCTGTGAGTTTGAGACCCCTGCTATAGAGGCACCAGGACTGATGGACGTCCATTTACAGATGTAGTTTCAGTCTGTATAGATGCAGTAGGGTGGGGCACATGAGGGGGTCCATCTAATCAGATGAGACAATGAATAATCTATATATTACATTAAATTCTGTCTCGTTTCAGTTGTTAATGATTAACAGGGAATAACTGTATAACTGCTTTTTTTTTTGTATTTCTTTCAGGTGCTTCCAATACTTTTCTGCATGTGTTTTGTGTGATTAACCTCTTAATCTCCTCAGTATCCTTTCATGTAAAATGTCATTCAGACCTGAATCTGTAAAAAACAGAATAATGGAGTGTTCAACAACTTTGCTCTTTTCTTCAGAACAAAGAAAACACTACACCAAAACCAGCATCAATAGCCTGACAGACACATCACAGTATCATGTGGAGGTAAGACCAAAAACTGAAATAATTCAACTGCTAGTGAGTGGACTGTAATATATTGTGTATATATTACAAAAATGTCAGTGAACAGTGGCCCTGTGCTTGTCATATATTTTCGATTTTTCAGTTAGTAGACAATGTCTTTATTCTTTTCATTTCAATTTTTTGTCTGAGGCACATGTGTATGGACAAAAAGGGCAACATTAACACTTTGTATAGATGTAACAAATTTCATCTTGTTTGTTTACTCATTTTTTTTCTCAGCACCTGACAACCTTTGTTCTGGATCGTAAAGATGGGATGATCACAGTAGACGATGGTATCCGACGACTCCGTTTGTTGGACGCCAAAGGGAAGGTGTGGACACAGGAGATGCTGCTGCAGGTGGAGGACAAGGCTGTCAGCCTCATTGACCAGGAGACCAAGGTGAGATGAAACCAATAACTTTTTACTAGTGTGAGGTAGACAGAAAAATAATCAAGCAATTAAAATGTGTTCCAGGCCTTAACATAGGGAAGAAAAAACAAATCAAAGAACCCATAACAAAATATTAACATAACGTAATTAAATACCCACCAGCTGACACCATTGTGCTGTGTCTCTCCTTTTCAGAATGAGCTGGAGAACTTCCCTATTGGGATAATTCAGCACTGCCAGGCTGTCATGAATGCTTGCAGCTACGACTCTATCCTGGCTTTAGTTTGCAAAGAGTCAGGACAGGGCAAACCTGACCTTCACCTGTTCCAGTGTGATGACATCAAGGTAAAGTGAGGCTGTAAACGTCACGCTCCTTCAGATGTTAAGACTTGTTTGGATCCTAGTCAGTCATGAATGTGCCTCTTGTTTGAATGTTTAAAATCCAAGCTTAAAGCAAACCTGCTCTCTGACAGCAGATACTGGATCTTTGAGTTGTTGGGAGGAAACTCTGTCTGAAATAAAACAATTGTGTAAAACATCAAAACATTGAATTGCTAATCAAAATCAAAATTCTCAAAATCTCCGAAGGAATTAGAAGAATTCTCATACATTTGTTGACTTTACATCAGGCAAATCTGATCCACGCAGACATTGACAGTGCCATGATCGATGCCAAAGGAGGCAAACCGAAGAAGAGGCCAGAGACGCTGAAGTAAGAATTTATCAGGGGTGTTCTGTAAGTGCTTTTTTTCACACCAGCAGCTGATTGATAGACTTGTATTTTTTTCTTTCTGTAGGATGATCCTAAAGAGTGACGGGATCATCCCTCCACCCCCTGCTGCTCCTGCTCCTGAACCTCCAGCAGCTGACAGTCAAGTGGACGTGAAGAGCAGAGTGGCTGCGTGGTCAGCCTGGACCAATGAGCAGCAAGACTGTGAGTGACATCACAAATATGTTTTCAAATCCAGTCCATACTTTGATCAAAAGTACAACCCTTCAGAAACATTTCCAAAGACACCATACATGTGACTTCTGAAAACCAATTTCAGTAAAGTTGGAAGTAGACTGGAACCAAGCAATTTAAAGTGCACTGACACTGGAATAATGAACTTTAACCTGGGGCTGGTTATTATTTATTGGTTTTAATCTTGCTTTTGGGTTTGTTCTTTACCACACTGTTTAATGGCACCAGGGTTGAGCTGAGAATAAACCTAAAATAAATAAAATACCATAAGAATACAAATAAGAACACAATTATTTGACAGTACATGACTGACTGAGCAAATATTCGGATCCATTTTTGCCTTAATGGTGTGATAATTATTTACTGATTGATCCCTGTTAGTTATTACCGCAGTAACTAGCCTTCCTTGGGTCCACACAAAAACAAGCAAAATATTCAAAAGATATTGGCAAAAACCAACAGTGAATGGTGTAATATTTAGCTCATACACCAATTAATGTTCCAAAAACAAATAAAGCTGAACCTTCAAACATTTCATTATCAACAATAACCAATAATAAATAAATGTAAAACATAAAAGTGGACTATTTACTTCAAATACAATTTAATATCAAATAAAAAGTATACTTATTAAAATTAGTGGTTGATACTTGGTACTGTGATAGGCTACTAGATATCAGTTTTGGCAAAATACAATCACTTTTCTGTCATGATTGTATGAAGAAATCAACTGATTTCTTTCTGAAGAGCTGTTCTTAATTTCTTTTTGAAACCCTCACTACTAATCTGAATTAGATATGTTAGTCCATCATCCCACATTAGAATAGCTCCATGCATTACAGTTTTCTATAAAGCTTTCTTTTCTTGTAACAAGTCTCATGGCATAACTTTGTCATATGCGTGTATTAACTGAAAATGTAAGTGACATTGATAAAAATTTTTAACTCAGTTACATGGTAGACAGTTTATTTTTGTATCAGTTTTTCTTTACTACTATTATATCTTTATGTTCTTCATATACTGGTGACATTATAGTTATTATTGTGAGAAACATGCAGCTCTTTACCTGTCCATATTTGTGGTTTTTCATCTGATGTCAACATCAGCCCCACAGTCTGGGTTGATAGAGTTAGTTGATAGCCACCTTCCTTATAAAGCCTTGCCTGACTGCAATGTCAAGCTGAGTGGAAAGAGGAAAGAAGATCTTGGGCTTTAGGAATTTGCTTTGTGATGCAGGCACCTGGTCCAATACTGGATCCAAAAAACTGAAACTGGTTTAGCAAAAGAACTGGCCAGTTTAGTCTGGGCTGACACAGGATTTCATTGAGTTTATACCAGTCTGATTACTATTTAGCCCAATTTAAACTGATCTGACGTGAATAAATCAACTCTTAAAAAGGTTGAAATATGGCAAAAGTCATACAAGAAGCTCATTGTATGAAGTATTGAACTGATTGTTTTTTGGCTGCAGATGAGAGGCAGAGACAGTTTGAAGCAGACGGGTCAGTGGAAATGACAGCAGCTCAAGTCGACAGAGATGTGGTGAGTCCAGAATAGCTAACCTGAAGTCAGATTTCTGATACGTTGGACTGAGTGTTTATTCTGATCTTAGAGTAACTGGTTTCAGTTTGAGGTCACCCAGATTTACTGATGATAGATGGAGGATTTAAGATGATTGAACAATGTATTTAAATATAATCGCAGTTTGGAAGCTTTGGAGATAAAATCTGGTTACATAAAGGGAAACGTCTGAATGTCAGAGCTATGTGGGAACTGCTCTGCTTTGTTAGTTTGGGTTTAATCATTAAATCTGAATAAATGTCATGCTGAGGACAAATGGGAAGGTGACATGAAATAAAAACAACCCTCCATACCTCTGTTGTTGACCGTTTGAAACTAAATGTTTGACAGATTTGCAGCACACAAATGATTAGTTTTGTTTTTGCAGCAAATTCTGAACCACGTCCTGGACGACATCGAGTTCTTTGTTACTAAACTGCAGAAAGCTGCAGAGGCTTTCAACGAGCTGAACAAGAGGAAGAAGTCTAAGAAAACAAAAAAGAAAGGACCGGGAGGTGAGGACAGATCCTGGCTTCTACGTCGGCTGACCTCAGATCAGTTTTTTGTTCTGTGTTGAGCACTTAACAACCATGAAACCATGCATAATTAGGACATTATTTAACAAAAACTCTACAAGTCAGAAAAATAGAAAAAAACCTGTATTAACAGCGATGAAAGCATATCATCCACTGTTACATTATATTTAATTAAAATTAATAGTTAACTAAAATTAAATAGGACCTGTGTGTTGCAAATACAGTTGAGAGGCTTATTCTGAATACGCTGTTTACATGTCCAAAAAATACCCATAATACTGAATAAATCAGCATATCCCACTGATCGTAACTGGAAAATAATCCATTGGAAAAATGTTCTAATTCAGAATATCCAAATGAAATATGCTGCCTACATTAGACCTGTAAATATACTCATCAAGAAAACAGTTGCTGGAGTTGCATTCCAGTGTGGAAAACAGTAATCAATTTTTGAAAAAAATTTGACTTTGACTATGCCAGTAAAAGAAACATCAGTTCAAAGTTTCCACCTTAGTGAAAACGTCTTTTGAACTTATACTTAAATTGACATATTTACATTCAAAACTACATAGACATAAACACCCTTTCATCATAAACTGGGGATGCACTCATGTAAATGTCATTTTTCTCTAAACTTGTTGGGGAACTGGTTAAATTGCCCTCAAACTGCCCTTATGTTGTTTATTGTGATTTCATCCACCAGAGGGCGTCCTGACTCTGCGTTCCAAACCTCCCAGTGAAGACGAGTTTGTGGATTGTCTACAAAAGTTCAAACATGCCTTCAACCAGCTGGTGAGAGCATCTTCATGTGTTTACACGATGTTTCTTCATTTTCAACATTTTACTCTCCAGATGTCTGACTATGTGCTGCTCTGCAGGGGAAACTGAAGGATCACATCCAAAACCCGAGTGCCGTGGATCTGGTTCATTTCTTGTTCACCCCACTGAAGATGGTTAGTCACTATACTATACTCAAGTATACTGTATGTCAATTAAATGTCAGTTTTTAATTTGTTGATGTAATATTAATATAACTGTCATGTGTAAAAATGGAATATTACTAAACATGATGTGTTAGTCCTGAAAATAAAATCAGAATGTACAGATTATAAGGTATCCCTCACACAAAAAAAAACAGACCACAGTGGAAATGTATAACACACATACAACATACAAGGCAACATACAACAAATGTATATTATATGATATTCAGGAGAAAGTGTTAAAATGCTTAGGTAAAAGAACATGTTTTATTTTGTAAAAGTCATCTGATTATTATATTTATTACACATTGGTTAAAATGTAAACGTATAGTCTACCTCCTGTTTAACATCGTCACTTCCCAGTTGGCCATGTGACTTCTGTCTGTCCTGCAGGTGATCCAGGCATCCGGCAGCGTGGACCTGGCCCGCAGCGTCATTGTACCTCTACTCACCAGAGAGGCCATTGACTTCCTACATGCCTCCGGAACAGCGGAGGAGAGGCACCTGTGGGTGGCGCTGGGAGACGGATGGACCAAATGCAGGTGGAGAATATGTCACTGCCAGAAAAAGTCTGTCTGTCCATTCTGGCCGAGGGGTATTGGTGCACAGCACGTTAGGTTGAAAACTGCAGCCCTGAGTTCTGCCACACTGTAACATTACAGACGTCAGCATCCTAACAAGCTCAATTACAAAGTGATGGCATGATGATGAACACTATTTGCATGTGTATTGACATTAACACGACACACCAAATTACTATTTTTGTTGTAATAGTTGTCCTAAAATTTGTGGCCTTGTCAGGAGCTTTTGAGCACCCAGCAAATTAACTTGAAAAAGGAATTCACTCCACCCATTGGTGAGCATATGGATAACAGCAGGTTTTATCAGTAACTTCTGTTTTCTTTCTAGTGTTGCTATTGATAGCAGATGTTTTGAGCTGCTCTAATAGGCCTTACAGTATTACATAACGTGTGTACAGAGAGAACATGTTTGGTGTTTGCCTCCAGGTTGGAGTGGCCTAAGGATCACTATTTCCCTCCCTGCGTACTGAGGTTTCGGGATGGCTGGGAGCCGCCGGCGTCACCTTTGGTGGCTCCATCTCGAGAACAGGAGCTGACTCAGCTGGCTGAGAGCCTTGTCAGCGCTGAAATCCAGAGGAATGAGGAGCTGAAGCTCAGACTGACCCAGGAGGTGGGACGTCATGTAATACATACTGATGACATCAACAAAACTCTATTAGTGAGCTCTTTAATTATGTTGTATGTGTCTTGCAGCAGGCAGCGGTGCAGAGGTTTCCCCCTGTGGATGGGTATGCCTTCAGCAACACTTCCTACAAACGCATGCAGATTCTGGACCAGGACACGGCCGTGGCTGCCTTTAAACAGGCCATCAGCCGCCGTGTGGACCGGTAACTTTAAGGTCACGGGAAGCCCTGGAGAACTGCTCCCTCTTTACTGAACTGTCAACTAAAATCCTCCTCTGAACAGCTCCTGTTTCCTACTGAAATTCTTCATTTTATTGGTTTAGTCTGGTTTCTTCTGGTGACTTGGTGTCTGCTGATTTAAATTTCTTCTTTATAAAACACAAAACTGAAAAAACTCTCTCTTCTCTTAAAATGCCTATTTATGGACTGATCATTATTTTTCCTCTATATTTAATTAACCTCTGAAATCTTTAAAATTGAACGTATATCTTTTGTTTCTGACCTGATATAAAGTTGGGACACTTCTCCACGGCTCTTATCATCCAAGCAGCAGTCAACATTTTGGTCCTTAGTCGTGTTATAAAACATCACAACCATTTGTTTTCTCTCCATATATGTTGGAGTTTATCTGCAATTGATGTTACTCATCATGAGGTTTTTAGTCACCATGTACATTTTTAGTAACTACTGATTTTCTGTATAAATATTTTAATCTTTGCAGTCATTGTTCAATTTGATTTCAGAAGTTACGACGCTGAAGGCAGAGGCCAACAAAAACTGATTGCCAAATCTAAATATGACTTTGTTGCAAGAAACAACACAGAGCTGTCTGTTCTCAAAGATGAAATCGTAGAGGTAAACCACATTTTATTATTGTGAGTAATTTATTCTTACATCAGGTGAAGTGTATGTGTAGTGAGTTGTATTTTTTAACCCTTGTGTTGAGCTTAGGGTCAAAAATTATCTTTCTGTTCAGCGACAGAGTTTACACTGTCAGAGTAAAAACACATAGTGGCACTGATTTAACACAATCTGTAGAGTTTTTAAATACATACGTTTTTCTCAAATATGCAACAGGTTCTTGATGACAGAAAACAGTGGTGGAAAGTTCGAAATGGCAGCGGGGCTTCCGGCTATGTGCCAAACAACATCCTGGAGATCACCAAAGCTGTGGACATGACGAGCAAAGGAGAGCCCATCTATAGCCACACCATCCAGGTACAACACACCTGTCCAAGTCCTTTTGATATTGCATTTTACACATTTAATTTTCCGCTAAACCACTGTCATCTCCATGATGTTTTCTCCATTTTAACAAATGAAGCTCATGATGCCAAAGAAGGAATTTGAGTTGTTCAAGGTACAGTACGGCAGTGGATTCTAGTTTGCAGAATGAAGAGTATTTTTCCTCTGATTTGCTTTGCTGTGGATCTTAAAGGAACAGTCTCACATTTCATGGAAGAGTCTGAGTGTGATGTGAAGGTGAATGAGTTTAGATTTCCAAGATCTAAAGTATTAAAACAATAAAAAAATAATAATAATAAACTAGAATAAGAAATATATACAATCGGATAAAAGTGACTCAGGAGAAGCCACAGATTGAAAAGGCTGGGTCTCCTCAGGTAATAAAAGAAGTGAATAGAATGAGTAGTAGTTTTAATAGTAAAAATATTGTGTACGCAGTATCTTAAACACAGGTTTGTTGGCGTTGGCAAAACTTATTTTAAATAATGTGTTGAATGACTGAGAGCAAAGCAGTTAAATGTGTGACTGTTTCTTAAAGAGACTTTATGGAAATGATATGTATGTTTAGATAAACAACAGTGAAGGTAAAGTAGATAGTTGCCCCACCGTAGCTCCTTCAGATGCTCTGTAGTGAATTTGCAGTGCTGTGAATAAAAATACATTTTGCTTCATCATTACATTATCATCATCTTTGTGTCATTCATGTTATGTTGCCAGCAATTACTGGGAGAGTTGAACGAGGTAACCAACAAACATCACCTCCTTTGACATTAAGATTCATGTAGTAGAAGTTCAGAAGGACTAATATGTGACAAGCTGGACATAGTTGCTGTGTAGTTTAGTTAATTCTGCTGTACTTGTATTGAAGTCTTGAACTAATTTGTCTGCAAACCCCATGCTAATAGTTTGATTTTTAAATCCAGTGTCAAAGACAACAATCTATGCACCTGTAGAGTGAATATTAGCAGTAAATCCATGAAAAAGCCATTCTTTCATGTCCCAGAAGCAGACCACCTCTAAACCAGTGGTGACACCGATGCCTCCAGCTCCGACACCACCCCCTCCGGCCCCAGCCAGGCTCCCCACACCGCCACTGCCTCCTCCAGCTGCAGAGCCTGCCAAGCCAGCCACCAGCAGTGGCAACACCGTCAGCCGACACAACAGCCTGACATCCAATGAGAACAATGCCGTCGCCCTGAGGGACCATGGCAACCAGCGAGCTGCACCTGCCAACCGTGAGTCAGCTGAGAGGGCAAACTGAAACTCTTACATTGAAATAATTATACTGTCCTTTTAATCAGCTTTTTCTGTTGATTAACTCTGACAGTCTTCTTAAAAATTGGCAAGTCAGATTTTTTTGAGAAAAAAAAAGTATTCAGAGAGAAGTTGTGGGGAAAAATAATTACCAATGTAGATACATGAAACTACTACTTTAGAACAGTATGTAAATATTTGTTACTTTCCACCTGTGTCGTCTTTGTCCTCCTTGCAGGACGGAAATCCAACATGGAGGAAGTTCAGGACGAGCTCATGCACAGATTGACTCTGGGTCGCAGCGCTCAGAAGAAGTTTCAGGTTCCGTCACGGAGCGGCAGCCTCCCAGCCATCAACATCACCTATGACTCCTCGCCCGACGACGTCAAAGCCTGGTTAGAGACCAAAGGCTTCAGCCCTGTGTGAGTCACAGCAGCAATGACACATGGAGGCCCATTAGCACCCAAATACCCCTCACTGAATGAAAAGAAAAATGAATAAAAAACACCATCTCTAAAGCTGGCTTCAGACCAGAGGCTGAAAGGCATACAATATGCCTTCCTCCAGATAATGAAAAGTGGTTGTTTGAATCAGTCATGCCAAGTGAGACCCGCATTTAAATCACTAAGTAACTTATTACCCCTCCCCCCAAATGGAGAGGCAAGGGGAATTGTTTTTGGTTCAGTTTGTTTGTTTGTTAACACTCTAGCAGCAAAACTATTGGTTAAATTCATACCAAGTTTGGTTTGAGCATCTGGTTCCAACTGGCTCTAAAGTGTCATGAGATGACTTTTGTTATGCTATATGAATAAAATTTGATTTGATTTTATAGATTGCCAGTGACCCAAAATAGATGTCATTGCATTTTGAGAAAAGTAGATCAAAGATCAAATTTTTAATTAATTTTTTAAAATCTTTTTTCTTCTCCCATTTACTTAGAATGGGCAAAATTTCACATGTCTATAAAAACATCAATTTTGTTTCAATTTACTTCAAACTTGCCACATATACAAAGGCAATTGATATGCTGACATCAGCACATACATAGACATGATGACATCAGCTGGATCAATGCCAAAATAAGCTACAATATGTGAGAGGGGCAGGGTTTGTTGTGCCTGGCACCACTTGTTAAAATAGCTTTTCAGAGTGATGCAGCTTGAACACAAACCTCCTGTGGGAAGTATTGTTCTTGAGACCGATCTCAAGACCACATAAAAAGCTTGTGTTGAAATAAAACCTCGAGTCCTCTTGTATATTATGTAATTTGTTTGTTAAACTTATCACTGCAAAACATCCTGCTACAAATTAAGCTAATTACACGACTCAATTCTAATGTTGTATTTCTCTATCTATATCTGTGTTTGGAGTAGACATTAACAAAATCTTCTGTAGAAAAATTGTGCAACTAAATTATGGTGACAAAAACACATAGCAGTGTATTCTTTGGTATAAATTCTTCTAAATAAGGACTACAACATTACCTTTGAAACATTTATTAATTACATTAACATGTACTTTTGCTTGGGTCCGCCTGCATACTGTGGAGGTGGCAGGGAACATGTGACCCTTCCTGTCCAGGTGAGTCGTAAACGCTGCTGCTTTCTGTCTGCAGAACCATCACCAGCCTTGGCGTGTTGACCGGTGCTCAGCTCTTCTCCCTCAACAAAGAGGAGTTGAAGACAGTTTGTCCTGACGATGGTGCTCGAGTCTACAGCCAGGTGACGGTCCAGAAGGCAGCACTGGAGGTGAGTGCCCGCAGTCGTACGTGAGGTTTTCAACAGCACACAGCTAAAGACAAAACTTTAACTTTACATTTGATTTCTTTTATGTGAGGATTTTTATCATATGGCAATACAAATCCTTTATAGTGATTCTAAGAAAGGAATACAAGTGATTATTAAGAGTAATTCTGTGTTGTCTTTTATTGTTTTTTTTTTTTTTTGTTGGGTTTTTTTTGGCTGTAAGAGATAATCAGACATTGTTTTGGAAAGTTTTTATGACTTTTAAGATGAGTTGGTTGTTGGATGTATTTAGATGTGGTTTTGTTGACACTTCCTGCAGCTCAGAAAGCTTCCAGTCAGTTGATTGGTCCTCAGACAAGTACGAACAGCAGCAAGTGGGGAAGAACTCACAAACTCTTATCCAGCTATGACACATGAAAAACTAATTTAATATAAACCGATATTACTGAAGAAAACATCAATGTGGTGCTTTCTGGATTCACCAATTTTTGTTTAGTTTATCAATAAATACCTTAAAAATGCAGACAGTTTGATGCAAGACATTCAGAGCACTTCACTTTATATCATAACATAATTTCACATCACATTTAATAATAATAATAATAATTATTATTATTATTAGGCAATTATTATTATTAGGCAATTATTATTATTATTATTATTATTATTATTAGGCAATTATTATTATAAATTTAATCATGTTTAGTGATGTATAATATATCATATCAGTGAAATAC
>JAPQRP010000005.1:13426434-13441667 GCA_037367295.1 Apogon hyalosoma
ATTATTATTATTAGGCAATTATTATTATAAATTTAATCATGTTTAGTGATGTATAATATATCATATCAGTGAAATACCTGCAAATAACATTAAACTTAAAGCAAATGTAACATACATGACAATAAATAAATACCTGTCTCAATTTGAGCATCATTGAAAACATTTGAGGAGGTGTAATTTAAATTTAAGTCAACAAACATAGGACTTTACAGAGCAGACATGGGAAGAAATCCAAAGATCACAGGAGTGATCAAATCTCCAAGGCCAGAACTGAGGATTAATGGTGTCTGTTTCATGGTTCTATTCAAGCAGTAACAGTGTGGTTCTCATACAGTAACTTTCCTCTTCATCCAATCCCATATTGACATGAGATGAAAACACAGTGCTTATTATCTTTACAAACAACACAAATCAGATAAAATCTGAACTGAATAAATCTTTTTATCTTAATCACAATGCAAGTGTAAAAAAATTACAAATTTGATCACGCCAATGACCAGCTTTTCAAAGAAATTATGAATGCACTGACCCTGACATTCTCAAACAGCTGATGCAGATACTGACTTTTTTTGTTTGCACCATTTTATGTTTATGCTGCATATTAAATATTATCTTATCATATAGAGGACAATGGTAGTCAGAAATAAGCTGATAGAAGTGTTTTGCCAATAGATGAGTGTTTCATTAATATACTTTAAAGTTGGCAGAAAAAAGGCTCTGCACCTAAAACATATACAGATGCTTAACAATAGTCATGGCATGGGTCCATATTAGGGTCAAAATTCTATCTTATTTTATTTTGCCAGTATAAAGGACATGGTGTTCTAAAGTATAAATACACAGAGGGTTGAGCGTTTGTCCCTGTTTACTGCTGCTGTTCATGTTGTCATATCTGGAAGCTTCTGTTGGGCTGTAGATTAGTTCAGGGCCGTCTTTCTATCCCCCAACTCTGCCAAGGTCTGGTGTGTGGTGTCTATTTCCCACCTGCAGGTTTTCTTCTGACACCCCTTTGATCTTCTGACTCTGTAACCACATTCATTAAGGTATCGTGTCCACAAACTGATGCTCATGCCTCCGTCCTGTTGGCCAGATTTAAAGGAGCAATAACACAAACCTTGTAAAGGTCACTCCATCCAAATGAAGATTTTCAATTCCAGTAAACTCCTCTGAGACTGAATCACATGACCTCTACCAGAGTTTAGACATAAAATGTTGACTTTTGACTCTATTGTCAGTGACCTCTGACCTGTCCTGACTGTTAGTTTGTTAGTTTTATATCACCTTGGGCCTTACCATGTAACCAAACAACCCAGAGAACTTTCACCTGTTACAGAGCAGTGGTGGAGGGTTGTAGATGTATGAAGTGTGGAGCTAGATCTGGGTATGCTAAAGTAGGTGTCAGTACAGAGCTTTAAAGGTGATGTCAGTTTGAGAAACCAGTCACAGGACCAACACAATACAAATAAAAATCCAAGCGATTGGATGTGGGTCTATTTTTTTGCAAATCAGATTTCATAAGGCTGTCCAAAAACTCTGAGACTCAATCTGAATGAAATCTAGAAATGACAAAAAATGGAAATGAACTGTTCTGAATAAGGTGTTTGGTCTTTACTTGGACTTAATTTGGGATGTTTTCACACCTGAAAGTCAGAGTTGTGGTCCAAACCTAAGTTCAGTTGTTTTCTTTGTTTTGCGTTCACACTGCAGTATTGGGAGTGAACTGATACTGTCATCATCATCTGCATGAGCTCCCTTTGGAGAAGCACAAGATCTCAACATTTTGTACATTTTTGTTAGTTCTACTGTTTGTTTTTCTTTTGTTTTTTGATGGTCATACATTCCTGACGATTACTTTTTTGAATTGGTCTGATGGTCTGAACAATTGTTTTCACATTGTAAATGAACTGAACCATGTTTCAGTTTGATCAATGCCAAATGTCTTGGTTGGATCAAAGTCTGGCTGTTTGAGCTACATCACAGTCGGTTCGATGAGATGGTTGTGAAAGTATCCTTATGCTGCCGTTATGAGACGTGATGGTCATGATGAGAGACTTTGAAAATCTGGCTTGAATTGAACTTATTCAACTTCATTTTTGGACTTAATACTTGACTTTATTTTTGGGTTTTCAGGACGCAACATAAAATTATAGAAATAAAAAATAAAATGCTCATTGATGGTCATTATTTGCAATTTTGTCATGACACAAGTGACTGAGTTTTCAGATTAGTTGGTAAATCTGGCCTTCAGGACGAAACTCATCCATTTATGTTTAGCAGCATTTTAAGGTAGCAGCACTAATTGTCTCGCTGTAGCTGTATAGTAAGTCCTCCTTAAAACCCTGAGTGTATCAACACCAGAGCATCCCTCTTCCTGTTGACCTCTGACCCTGACCTGTCCTGCTGTGACCCTTCACCCCTGTAGATGACAGGATGTAGAGCTTTTCCAGCTGAAATGAGATCTGAAGAGACAAACCTGTGTCTTGTGTCTTAGTTGAGCAGCCTTGTAAATGTGACTACTGTGTTAAATGGCTGCAACAGTTACACTCTACCCCTTTAACAATAATATTAATGTTTCTTTTATTTTTTTAAATCTTGAACAAACTATGTAGTAAGTTTTTCCAGTGCATGCTCAGAGTCTTCCTCAGACTCTTCATTGCTGTGTAATATGGCACTAATTATGGCTAAGTAATCATAGTAATAGGAATTTGTATTAGTTAAATTTTACCTATTGTAAATTGTGAATTTCACACACTGTGAATAAATATTTTGGAGAAATCTGATTATACAGTGAAAGAAATGGTGCATTAAAAAAAATAAAAAATTTCAATTAAAAATGACATAAATCCTCATTGTAAAGGTTTCACTGATATTCTGTGTTAAGGGCAGATATTCCTACAAAAACCACAATAACTGTCAAAAAAAGATGCGTTTATCTGTTTTATACGTATGCGTTTTGTTTCTTAAAACCAAACTCCAAAAAGGTGGTTTATTAACACGTCGGTACCTGTTTCTTAAGCTGAATGTGGTTTTGATCTGTTGACAGTTCCAGAATTCGTCTGGTAAGTAAAACTCTGCAGGTTTGTGTCTCTGATAGCTTCACATTATGTGAGGATCTCAGAATCAGCTTTGAACATTCTCACAGTTTTTACCTCAGAAGTTCTCTTCTTTAACTTTAACTGGTTGCACAAGGAAGCAGAACTCTGTTGGAAAAGCAATGTATAAAACAACATCATAATGTAGAAATATTTACATTTTTAAAACTATATATGTGGAGAAATAAATGAAATAACATTTATTTGTTGAAAATAAAATGACAGTTTAATGACTTTTCAAATTTCTGCCATTTAGTGTTTAATTATGAATCATAGTTGGGTTTTTATATTTATTTTTTATTCATTAGTTTTCATCCTCATACTGTTCCTTTCCATTGGAGTTGTCTCATATCAATCAAAGACCAGAGTAAGTCAGGTTTGACAGATCTTTGTGCAGCCAGTTTAGTACTGATACCATTAGTGCTGTTTGGTTTTACCCAGCATGCACCCTGATTCAACCAGCTGGCTCATATTATAGATGTTTAATGCACACGCTGTACAGCAGCAGCAGCCGCAGCTCCAGACAGGTCAGACACTGTCACTGACTGTGTTACACAGAGGCTTTAGTTCCAGCATTAATAAAGCGGTTTTAAAGAATCTCTTTGTTTTCCTTTTATTTTCTTAATACTTCTGCTATTTCTTAGCACCACTGCATATTTAGATAAGCACTGAACGAAAAAGGTTAATAAAATTACATTAAATGAATAAATCTTTGTGCCTTTTCAAATTAAGATGAAAACTAACTGTAAAACTTAAACGTATTCAGGCTTGAGGTTTTTGTATAAATGTAATGGAAAAGTGGAAATAATGGGATTTTCAGCTATAAATTAAATATATAAATGTACATCAGTAACAATGGACAGTTCAGTTATATTGAAATCATTCTTATGTCTTTATCTGTTTATGTATAATGTACAATAAATACTATAACATTCACATTGAACACAAAAAACACAATGTGCTTCATTGAAAAAAAAAGTTACATTACCAGGGTTAATAGAAACTAATTATTACTTAATGAAATTGCCATGAAACCAGGTCGACGTATTAATGCACTGAAGCCTCGTGTAACTTCAGCCAGATTTGGCAGAAGATTTTTCCAGCAGTTGAGGAGAAAATCTTCACAAATGCTTATTAGTATATCGCTTCAGAGACAATGAGACACAGATAATAAAGCTATAAACTGGATGTTTGAAGAGTCTAATGAGCTTTGTGTCTTCTGTCCTCTGTATCTTTCTTCTCTCTTTTTTTTTTTTGTTTTCCAGAAGAGTTCAGGCTCTGAGCTGCAGGAGATCATGAGGAGGCGACAGGAGAAACTGGCAGCCAGTACCTGTGATTCAGGGGTGGAGTCTTTTGATGAAGGCAGCACCCACTGAGCTCCACAGACCTCTCTTATTTTATTTGATCCGCTGTCTCAAACTGCGACCTGCTTTTTTTTGTTTTTTTCCCCACACATTGTCCATCCTCAGGCAGCGGCTGACCGCGCACACTTTGTGGAGATCATGCGGCGGCGACAGGAGCTCCTCAGCTCGTCACCATAGGACAAAACTGAACATCTGGAGCGTCCGGTTTGTTAAAACACATGACTCTGCCATGTTTGCCTGAAGCTCA
This sequence comes from Apogon hyalosoma, assembly GCA_037367295.1. Taxonomy (NCBI): domain Eukaryota; kingdom Metazoa; phylum Chordata; class Actinopteri; order Kurtiformes; family Apogonidae; genus Apogon; species Apogon hyalosoma. The sequence goes on from JAPQRP010000005.1 coordinate 13,431,138, forward strand.
TGTGAATCTGACAGGACGGAGGACAAGCTGCTCAGTGGTTTCTCCAAAGTAAAACCTCTCAGTATTAATTTTAAGAGAAAACGGCAGCTCCTCTTTGTGCCTCAAATTACTTTTCAGATCTTATAGATGTGGTTAAATCACGTTTTATCTGGTCTTGGGTCACATTCACAAAACATCGTAACTGACTTGCCTGAACTGTAAACATTGAAGAAATTCAACTAATATTGAATTGAATATCTCCCACATGAGCTTAATGTTTGAGTCATATGTGAACACTCCGGGGTTTGTAGGTGGATCTAACCCCAGAAACAGTCATAATGGTGTTCTCACCAGTGTATAAAAGTGTTTTTGTTGCCTTTGAGTGAATTGTTTGCCCACAAAGGGAGCAGGACATCACCACAGTTCCACAGGAGCTTAGGGTGGACTTTATTCCATTTCATGGTGGATGGTGTTAATGCACCTTAACGGTGCATGTCACCCACTGTGAAATGAACGAAAAAGCCCAGAACAGACAAAATACTGACTCTAAAGATCGATGTTGGTGTTTGAAGTTATTGTTAGGGTGTAAGCTGCAACCTCACCACTAGATGTCACTAAGTATCACACACTGAACCTGTGAAGACATTTCAATTGATTCAGTAGTCTCCCAAGAAAAAAATGGACCCATTTTCTACAAGTCACTTGTCCTCTGAACATTGTGATATTAATATAACATATGTTTAAGACATGAATCAGGTGAATATTGACTTTGTTTGACGCTTGTCTCTGTCTCAGCAATGAACTCTCATGAGATCTCATAAAACAGTTTCATCTGAAGGTCAAAGTCAGTAGGAAAATAAAGCAGATATTTACGATAAAATAATGTCAGTCATGTGTAAAACCCAGTATTAATGTATTATTATTTTATTTAGACTCGATTAATCTCATTTAGACTTTCATCCATCCACACAATGTTCTCAACCCTTTTGTCCACACACACTCAGGAGACGAACTGAACTGGTTTATTTGAAGCTTCCTTGTAAACCCAGAATCTTTGGTGATATTTGGTGATATCTAAGATGAAGTTTTGGCCACAAAAAACCCACAAAAGGCCCAGTGCTCTTTGTGTTCTGGGATTTTTAGTGATTCAGATTGTAAATCTATAAATATAGTATATATACAGGACTGGACTGACGCATAAAGGGCTCTTTATATGGTAATGAAGCACAGTGATCATCATTTTCTTGTGATTACTCCATAACTATAACATAGTTTAGAATATTGTATTTAATTTGTGCAGTTAGAGCGTCCTACATCCTCCCAAATCTGACAGACTGGTACGCAAACCTCAGACTGAAGAGACTAAGAGAAGGGAGAAGCTGTGATAAACTGTTTTCCTGGAGCTGCAGCAGTGCCAAACACTTACCTCTGCTGTTTTCATGTTAGTTTGACTGAATCCACACTAACTGTTAAAATCCAGGTAGCATTTTCATTTTGCAAATCTCTGATACTGAGATTGTGGGTTGATCTGTGACCTCTGAGTGAGTCCTCACTTTCTTCATCTAACAAGCTTTTACTCTGAAAATACTGAGGATTCCTGAAGGTCAAACCTCACCAAACATGTTCAATATTACTATTATTATTATTTACAGTTTGGGGAGACATTTAGCCTGATGACATTTTGTGAGTATGACCCAAGAATCTGTTTGTCTAACAGAGTCAAAGCAACTGAATCTGAGCTTTTGTTTTTAAATATCCTATGTTTTCTAGGTCAAATTCCTGGAAACGTTCAACAGTTTTCCCAAAAAGGAGAGTGTTTCTACTGTTAATTCCTCTAATAATTCTGTAAAAGGCACAAACTGGAGCTGACTGGTCACATGAATAAAAAATGGAGAAAAAAAAGAGATAAAAAGTAATTGAATGTTGGCCTGAATGTATCCTGCTTTAGTAAACACATTAAATAAATATTTCTGTACATTTCATATTATTTTGGTGAACATGATCTAATCTGTTTATTTTAGTGTTATACCAAACAAATATATAAATAAGTGAGGATAGAAATGATTGAATAACTATGAAAATGCACAAAAATGTCCTAAAAATGTAAATTTCTCAGTCCTGACATTTAGAGACAAACTTTCTTAGATGGTAGTAGATACTGTAGAAGATGAGCATTTTTGCACAAAAATAAATAAGTCTATCTGTCACAGGCTGATCAATAAATCCTCTAATGACGTGTTTGTCAGAGGTCACAGTGTGCAGTCATAACAGTGAATGAATGTAGAAACCTTCTGGCTCGTCTCAGCAGAACAGACTTTACCAGTGGATCTGTTCCAGAGTCACGTCAGGAACTAGTCGACTCAAAAGCCTCAGCTGATGCAAACCCATGGAATGAAGCCACTATGAATTAAAGTCATTCAAGTCTTTATACCTGTTCATTTTATGCCAGAACGAGTCAAAATGTCTGCTGTGAAAAAGGTCTTTTCTGCTGAATCTGTGATGCTTCTTTTAAGCTCCACCCACATCAACCAATAACCTTACAGTTCCGCTGCCTACATCACATGTGGCCGGGCACATGATCCACAAGTCTGAGCTGTGAATTTTCAATTTCATTTTTTGATCTTTTCATTCTAATATCTGATTACTACGGAAGAGGATTAGGGCCACTGGAAAAAATAAATAAAAATTAAAGTCCAATGTATATTTTTTATTAATATTCTGAGAAAAAAGTCAGAATTTTGAGATTAAAGTCAGAATTCTGACTTTTCTCCTCAGAATAATAATTAAATATATTGGACCTTAACTTTTATTCTATTTTTTTTCCAGTGGCCCTAATCCTCTTCCATAGGGATTACTCATAAAGCTTCAGTCACAAAGCTTCTTACGAATGTTGAGGGAGATTCGTACGAGTTCTGGGGTTTTTAGTCATTCGTGGAGGGAGCAGTAGTTTCATCCGTCCGTCTTATGAAGTCTGTACAGCTACCGTTGGCCTCCGTGAGAAAATGACAGGATTTTGAATCGTACAATTGTTGTCACGGTCTTGGTAAGGGGGCCCTGGGACCTTCCTACATCAGACCTACAGCCACTTCACAAAGTATTTTGTTGTAAGGTGTGTGTAGGTCACCCTTATATGCAAGTCACGGCACTCTCAAGTCGATGGTAGGAAGATCTTACACTGTTTCAGAATATTTAGATCGGTATATAAACAGTGGCTGTGTAGTAAAAGTCCCATGTCGTGATCATTTCATTCAAGATGGTAATAATGTCCACAAGACTGAGACTTCTACAGCTACAAGATGAAGAAGAGGAACATCCAGCGGTTGTTTTGGCTGTTTTGATCAGACAGCAGCAGAAGAAGAGGGACATTCTAAAATACTTAACATAAAAATAACAGCTTAACGTAGTTTAATGCCCCAGAACAGTGATCAGTCATCACCAAAGTTCGTGTGAACATCTGTAGTTATGTCCACTTTCACCTCTGAAAAAACTCAACATAGTTCAATTCAGTTTTATTTGTAGAGCTCTAAATCACAACAAGATTGTCTCACAGGGCTTTACAGAGTTAGTTGGATATAAACAAACAACAGTCAAATAAACAGCAACGCTCTCTTTAATCTGAGTGTTGTTTTTTTCATTCATTCATTCATTTTCTGAACCGCTTTATCCTCCAGACGGTCGCGGAGGTGCTGGAGCCTATCCCAGCATTAGAGATGTCCACACAGAATTTGGTGATGATTGGTGCTCTTTTCAGACAAACTATGTTAACCTATTTTTCATTAAGCCTTTTAGAATGTGCGTTCATGTGTTTGGGATCATGCGCTGTTGCTGACACAACATTCCTGTGACATATGCGGGAAAACTGACCTGTACTGTTAGAAATTAGAAGTTATAATAAGACATCAGATTAAGAAACTTGAAGTAAAAGGTATAAGAATAAAACAAAGATACACAAGAATAACAGAGGGAAGTGAAAGTTAAAAACACAAACCGTACGGCACAAAGTGCTGAACCCTAACTGATCCTCCTTCCTGCAGACTGCATTCTCTTTCTCCAGGTGTTTCTTCATGTTTATTTTTCTGTTAATAAAACACTTTATATGTTCTGTACTGTGCATTTCAGTCCAGACATTCACTCCGTCTTGACAGTTTGTATTCGACCCCTCTCAGAACGCAATGAATGCTGCACTACTGCAGCACTGCACCTTAGGTCCACCTTAAAAGCTGTGGGAATCTGTCTGTGCGTCTGTTTGTGTGAATGCCATAAGGGACCCCTAATAACAACGGAATGTGTTCTTGTGATCTACTTGCGGCCACCGCAGGAACGTGGGTTCTGGAAAGGCCTCCTGATCCACGAACATCATGCGTTGTTCTTAGGTTGTTTCTAAGGCATTCGTTAGTGCGTCCTGCCAAAGGGGGTTTCGTACTGCGTTCGTGGAAAATCATGGACAAGATCACCCACCTGGCAACGAACTTAGGAACGGTCCACGAACACTCCATTCTTATAAGGCTGCCTTGAGAAGGTTGTACGAAATGGTCCATAAATCAGTCGCACTGTGTTCGTAGCTGTTCATAACGGCATTTGTGACTGAGGCTTTAAACTCCTCAACTGTGAAAAACTGTTACTATTATCAGAACATTTGCAGATGCTGATTTTAGATTCATTATCCCTGTTCAGAATTATCATATTGAAAAGATTTGGGAAGCTGGTAGAAAAGTACATTTACCAAACCTGTCATCCCTTGTAAAACTGAAACACAAAAGACCATTTACTAACAAAAACCAAAAAATCTAAATAATGTTAAAAAAAAAGTGCAAAAGTTTAAGTCTCTGAAAAATCTCTTTGAACAATCCAAGTTGTGGACAGCTTGTATCTGTGGACTCATTGACAGTAGAGTTACAGCCTCATTATCACCCTTAAACTGTATATTTTGGTTTTGTTATGAACTGTGAACTGACCTGGAATCAGCTGGTCATTAAAACCAGCTTTACTGTTCACACTATTTTATACATGTCTTTAAACACAAAACAAATGTGACCAGAAACTGTTGAGATCTTCATCAGTGGAGCAAAACCACAAACTTTGACTGTTTGAATGCATTTCTACTGAGCAGCCTGAAAAACGGAGTAGCCGAGTAAATGTTAATATAAATATGTACATGCTTGCATTATATAAAAAGCTAATGAGCTAGAATTCTGTCTACACTCACTGTGGCATTGATTGTATTGATTTCAGTTATGCACTTATGTTTCTGAACACTATGAAACAGTAGCACAACGCTGTAAAAACATAATTGAAAGCTGTGTAGTTTCCAGTTAAAGGGTAATTACTGTCGATGAGAACAGACGTACTGTTTTAGTGAACAAACAGATGCCAATCAGAGACATTTAGACTTGATAAAATGTATTTGTACATGTAGAGTTTTCATGGTGCCTTTTTCCATTAAGATCGGCTCATTCTGCAATAAAACATTAACAAAATCAATTCGTGGCATCGTTATTTTTTTTTTCCATGCATTAAAAACCTGTGGAAAAAATGGGTTTCCCTAGTGTCTGCAGGAAAGAACACTGAAAATGACAAGAAGCACCTTTAAAGCCAAACTGGTAAGTAAAGCTGCTTCTTAGTGTTGCATAGATTTTTTCAAAGTTCTTGGTTGAACTAAAACAGGGGTCTCAAACTCAACTTACCCTGGGGGCCACTGGAGGTACAGTCTGGGTCAGGCTGGGCCGCATTAACTATTCCACAAAAAAGGGTTTCTTTACTCGCAGATAGTAACGTGCACTTTTTGATGAGCTTGCCTTCGTTGAACGGCCTTCCAGCCCTAGAAATCATCTCACTCACCAGCATCATTCTGTTTGTTGCTGTCTTGAATAAATCTTGTTTTCTCAATAGACATTTTTTGGGATTGGTGACCTGGTTCTTTCATCTCCCTGGTATTTTGTAAACTTTTTTTTAAATAACTTTTAATTAGTTATTATATTTCAAACATTTAACACATAACACAATAAACACAATATATAAGTAATACAGATAGTACAGAATACATTTACAACATTTCACATATAAAAAATCAAATAATAAATACATAAATAATTTCTCATTCAAAATTTCAGTAAATGTCAGATGAAACATTAAAAATCGTGTAACTATCAAAAAAAAAGTTTTATTCTTTTTATTATTAACAAGTGTTAATGAGTTATAAAGAGAGTTAAATTCAATTAAGAAATGAGGAAAGGTTGGTTTGGAGGCTGGTATTTCGTAAACTCCTTAGCATGTCTAGTTGAGAAATGACGTCAGACAGCGGCACATTTTGAGAGAGACGTGACTGGAACTGGGTGATGGTGGATATTTTCTGTCCACTTGGAGTCACAGTGGAATATGTTTTAACTAAGTGACTAACGTTCATACTTCCACAGATACTTTGCAGTTGGCTAGTTTGACAACTGTTGACAATAAATGCCACCAGAAGCTGTCATGAGACTATCTATGGTAGCCCATAAGTGATAAAGATAAATAAAATAAAAGCCTGGCAAGACTCAGCAAAAAGGTGCGTTTGAGAACTATGTGTGGGCCACACTAACACTAAACTATGATGTCAAGTAGGGGCCACAAAATATCATCCCGTGGGACGCAACTGGCCCCCGGGCCACGAGTTTGAGACCCCTGAACTAAAATAAAGAAAGAAAAAGTAAACCACTTCCTAAAGTGAAGCCTAAACTAAGCCCCACCTCCTTCATGTTGTTCACCTGGATAAACTAAACACTTGAATCGTACTTGGATAAACCACAGCTCATGTTTTCCACAAGGGAGTTCTGTCTCTTTGCTCTAGTTTGTGTTGAACTTCATCCTTAAATTGTGGTTTTGCTGAATTAAAGCCAAATGATTAGTATGAGCAGTTAAAGCTGATGTTGACCTGAACAGTTTTCTGTGATGCTTTTCTCTGAGTCTGATCAGAAATGTCCTCCACAGTTGTACATTTGTCTTGTTGTGTGTCAGTGGGTGTCACAGTGGATAACCTGGGTCTAATTTGGACTGTGTTTCAGGAAAGACAAGAGCGATGCAGACCCTCTGTGGAGGAGGAGGCCTGTCTGATGGAGCCCTTCATCCATCGGTGGTCCTTTTCCATCAGATCCAGTAGATCCAGAGGTCGGTACAAATCCACTTCCTGTCTCCTCAGGACCCACATTTACAAACACACTATGAAATCAACTCTTCTGCATCCACACAGTGTTTTATGATTGTGTCTTGTTGTTTCTAGATGTGGGTGTAGACGACATCAGAGGAGACGTCAGCAGTGGACCTGTGAGGAGCAGCACAGAGCCCAGACCCCAGACCAGACCCTCCCACACAAAGCCAAAATGACCCCACTAACCTGAGACTGTAACTAGAATAAACTGCATGAACGTCATCTTTTTCTTCTGTTTTTGTAAAAGAACCAAGACAGAGGTTCAGTTGGTTTTATAGAGTATCATTTCATGAGTGGATTGTACTCACTTATCTAGTGATTTGGACTGGAAGAAGGTGTTGAACCCTTCGGGGTCTGATCCTATTTTGGCGTCTTTCCATATTTCTGATTTTGCTTTTATAGAACACTACAAATGTTAACCATACCTGTGTTTGGTGTAATTTGTTTTTGCACTATTTCACCTATATTATCTGATAATCCTTTTACACTTTATCTTACTTTATTAACATATTGGACCCAAAAATACACAAAAATAATAGAATTCAATTTGGGGGGAAAAATATGTTATTTTTTATTGCTATGAAAACATATAAATGTATCTGTTTATCTATTATTAATATCTCCAGGTTTACATGGTCGATCAATGTCAAACAAATACTTTTTTTCATAATGCTTCGATCACCGTGGAGGGTTAAAGGCTTAAAGTTCAAGCATTTTTCAAGGCGTCCACAACAAACTGTAGACTTAGAAACTGTAGATTTAGTGTTGAAGTGTAAACTGGGGAGCAAGGAAATAGTTCACTAATGCAACTGTAGTAGCTGCAAAACCTCCAACATCTAACATAAACTGTGTCCTTACATGATACTGTTTGTTAAATTTTCTTTCGTATAGGTCTGACGGGTCGGAATACACCATAGTTATATTAGTTAAGTATGATAGTTGAGTTCTGTTTCATTACTGATGGTTTTACAAAACAGAAAACTTGACTCATTTGTGTAAACAACCAAACTACAACAGTTAAGTGAATTATTTCAAGAGGTTAATTGTATTTAGTTTGTGGTTTAACTTCAACGGAAGTTTCACTGGAACTGAAGAAATATAAAAGGAAATAAATATATGTGAAAAATCTCACAATTTACATGTGAAATAATAGAAAATATCTCTATTGTCATGAGCAGCTATGTACGGCAGAGACCATATATAGTGAGAATGAAGTACATGAGGGTCTGACACAGGGGGTTGTGATACGAAAGGTGCATTAGTGCGATGCAGGACAACTGACATTAGTACCAGGTCTGAGACTGACACGGGTACTAACAGACCAACAGATCAGTCATGGTGGGTGTGTGTCCTGGAGCACACAGGGAATATTACAGTTACTAGTCCAAGTCCCGAGCCGCATATTAGTCATATTGCACTGTACGATAGTGGGGAAAAGTATATTGTATGTTATTTGTTGTGCCGTACGTGTTTAGAAACTTTATTAGTTGTGTGTTAGTGTTTATATTTTTCCCATGTCAATTTTCTGATGGACCCTGTGCTGGGAAAAGGCCCTGAATGCAGAATGAATGTCCTTCACTGACTAATACTGTTTCATTTTGGACTAAATAATGCAACAATTATTTACAACAGCATTTTGGTTCAATCAGGAATAATAATCCAAATATATTCAACCACAAATGAACTTTTAAATCTGCTCCATGGATCTATAGATTATGCTCTTTTGGTATTTCAGCAGTGGTTTTGCATCCATCCACATCCGTACTCCCCCCAACTCAGATAAATGTGGGCTCAGCGCCAACAGAAAAGCTTTTAACACCGACTCCTTATGCAACACACATTCCTGCATCAACATGGCTAAGACAGGTTTCCTATGCATATGTGTTGAAACTGTCAGTGGTGGTGAATGTGATGAATCCAAACTAAAAAACACAACTACTACTGCTACTATTTTACTCACCACCAAAAATGTATTAACCCATAAAGACCCAAACATCCATCATCGACCAAAACCATCTACTGATCTAAACTGTTTAATACCTGTTGATCCACTAATCTGATCAATACATGTAAATAATTGGTGTAAAATACAGTTTTTCATGGTCATCAAATATGACCCATTTGGACGTTCAGAGGCTCTGTAGTGAACATAAAAACACCGTCATCTTCTGCAACATTGATTCACCAATAAAACTCATGGAGTTGGATCAGTGACACTGGATGGAAAGGCTTGGTTTGTGTTCTGTTAATGATAGATTTTACTGAAAAAGTCACTTTTTCTACAGTTTGCTCTGATTTTCATATAATAACCCTCAACTTTAATCTGAGTTTTTATGAACATCTACATAATCAGTAAATTAAATACAGGAAAATACCTGATTTATACTGATAAAATGCAAAATACAGAAGATAATATTATAACAAATGGTAATAAATCACTTAAGAAAGGTTAAATATGGAGAAAATGTCATTTGGGAAATGACACAAAAATAGCGCTGGGTCTTTTTGGGTTAATGAATTACTTATTTCATCATATTATTTATTTAGCCAAAGGTTAATTTCCTTGAGGGGTTTAATAGTGTTTCTAATTTGATCTTATTTTTTTCCACTACTACTACTACTACTGATAATAATAATAATAATAATAATAATAATAATAATAATAATAATAATAATAATAATAATAATCCATATTAATTCCAGCTTGTACATGCATTAATGAAAGTTATTTTTTTTTATTTGACTTTCAGGAAAAATAATCTAAAAAGGGAAAAAATAATTGTGGAAGAAAAAATGAATTGTGGTGTAAGGTGGTTAGTTTGTGTGTGAGATGATAAGTGGAGGTGACAAAGTAACCAGAACTAAACTCTACATAGGTGTGGTAACCAAAGGAATGTGGGTGAAGACATTAGGCATGGAAACCAGTTCCAGATGATGGACTGGAAGGAGGCCAAGGGATCTGGGAGACCCAAGTCATCAGGTATAAAAGGACAAAGATAACTGAGATTCGGTGAGAACTTTGCTGCTTGTCTCCCACCGCTGTTTGATTAAAGACTGACCAACGGAAGATGAATGAATCAGTGTCTTTGGTTCATCATGTCCAGAAGTCGATCCTATCATGTGGATAAATTAAATGTTTTATGAGGAAAAACTTACCTGTTACATTTGGTAGCTTCTAGCTCAGTGGAGTGGAGTACAGCTCATTTTGAGCATTACATTGTGTTTTTTTAGGTGGTTGAAGCAAATGTATTTAAAGATAATGTACTTATTTCTGCAATATGGCATGAGTCTATACACTGCGTTCCAAATTATTATGCAAATTGTATTTAAGTGTCATAAAGATTCAATTTTGTGTTTTTCAGTTAAAC
>JAPQRP010000005.1:13454384-13481311 GCA_037367295.1 Apogon hyalosoma
GTAGTCCTCCTTTCCTTTCTCCTGCTCCCACTAGTCCTCCTTCTTTGCGTCCCAGCCGGCGGTCCAGCGCAGTGACACAGCCTGGCGAGGGCCCTCAGGAGATGAAGAGCTCCATTGTGTCAGCCGGGTATGATGTCATCCTGATGGCGCTTGGCAGCCCAAAACCCCTCGCCGAGAGACACAGAGTGAGAGAGAGGCACAGACAGAGAGAGAGGCCTCACTCTGCGCTGACAATCAAAAACGCCAAACCTCTTTGTGAGTCTCTGTGTGTTTTTGTGTGTGTTGGCGGTGTGCAGGCAGAGGAAGGGGCTTTCATTCACACCGTTGCAGACGTCAGACAAAAGCTGCCTTTTCTCCTGTGCTGAGGCCTAATGACATCACTCTGTACCTTGAGCCGGGTCTTCATGCTGAGGTTTACTTCACACTTAAAGAAGACAGAAAAGACACAGGATTAGTCTAAGTTCAAACTGAGAAAATATTTACTGCAGCACTATAACGGAGCATATTTTTAACATACAACACCTGTACTTCACCACTTTATACTTCCTACTACTGACAGCTTTAGTCACTTAGAGGTCATGTACAAAGGGGACATGTTACCATCACTTTTTAAAGAAGAAACAAGCCTTTGCACACCAAACTCTGTGCAAAAATCAGACCTTCTTCACATGACTAGATGGAGATCTGGGACATTTAAAGGATTTTAGCACAGACCTGAACATGCAGAAGCTTATTTTCTTTCCCAGCATTTCAGTTGTGTCTGATATAGGATGAGCAGAATTACTTCTTAAATTTCTTAAAAGCATCATTTGTTAAAAATATTTTGAGAAATAGTTTGTACTAAAATATTAATAAAGATATACACTTTCACATCTGCTTATTTTTCCAGTTTAAAGTTTATGTTTAGAATGAGTCATGACTAGTTGAATTTGACGCATGAACTCCAGTGAACTCTGTAACATTAAAAAAGTGGGCTATCAAAACAAAAAAGCAGTTTAACATTACATCTAATGATATGATTGATTTATTTTCTTTAGCTCAGCTAACAATGTTAACGTAAGTCTTCAGCTGTTTCTGTTTTACTAAATTTTAGGGCTGTCATATTGGCTATTGTTATGGGTGGGTTGACTACAGTTACTGTAGTTTATTCATCTATTTCATTTATTTTTTCACCATTTTACTGTCACAGTTTATATCTACTTTGACCTCATACCAATCTGTATTACGTCATCTAAAACTGGATGTTAAAGATCTTATGTCCCAACCAACTTTTCAACACAAAGTGACACCCTTGCTTCTCAGTGCAGCTGTAATAACATGGTTAATCAATGAGCCAACAGACAGAGGTATAGCTTTGAACGACTTTTCTTGTTAAATGTTTTTTCTTTTCCTTAGCTCTGCCTATCAGTTGTGATGGTTTGCTTTTTCTTTCAACCAGATGTGAAAACTACATGCGCAAAGTGACAGGCACTCTGAGGGGACATACCTGTACCAATGCCTAAAGGTAAACCAACAAAACCCTGTATATGAAAACACATTTTCTTTCATTTTTATAGGTTAGTAACTGGAACATCAGCTCCTTGGTGGTGTCAACAATTAGCCAATTAATGGATCACAGAAAGTATCATTAGCTGTATGATATAAACAAAATATCTATCAGTCATGTTTTGACAGGTATGTTTCATAGTTTTTACCCCTTGGCCGAGAGCCAAAAACTAGTCTGTCTGTCCATTCAATGACATAATCACATTATCTGAAGACTACATTGAGATATCTGCAACAAATTTATGCTGTGGATGCATCTTGGCATGGACCAGAAGCCTACTGAAAATAAGTGACCTTAGCCTACTTTTTCAAGGTCAAATGGCCTTGTGCAGTTATATATCTGAGTACTTTCAAAAATAAATATGTTTGTAATAAGTTTTACACAAAGACAATCTAATCTCAACAATAGGGCAGTAACTTTCAACAGAATCTTATGCTATATTTGGCCGAGGGGTATTAAAAGTGTGCAGCACATTATGTTCTGATGTTTATAGAGACTAAGCATGTTATTGTTACACCATTAAAAAGAAAAACGAACTGATAATTTCAACTTGGAATGGTACTAACAAGGGAGTTTTATAGTAGCATTAATACATTTACTTAGTTTTTTTTGGCAGGTATTGTTTTGCAGTTGTTTTGACTTTTGAATCATATTTTTCCTAGAATCTAAATGAAGTTAAAGTTTAGACCTAGAGAATGGAAATGTGACTTCGCCATCCATTCATTCAGGTTGGAGTCAAACACTGGAATGAACCAAGAGGAAACGTTCAAGTGTCGAACACAGTGACAAATTAAACCTTTTTATTATCTCTGGAGCGAATCCTACAGTTTCTGGGCTCAGGTTGTGTGTGGGCTGCTGCAGGAGAAACGTTAAATGTTTGGGGATTTTCTTTGTGCAGTAGTTGACTCTGTAACTGCTGCTTTTACAACAGGAGGGAATTTCCTGCTACAGAGGTCTGAGTCAGTCTGCAGGAGAGGAGGGACGTCTGATGGGAAGTTAAAACGACTCGCAGCCACTCTGAAACACGTTTGGACCGGACTCAGCATTTATTATTATAAGACAGTTTCACTTTAATTTGAAGAGGTTAATCCCTCTACTTTTATCTACATTTTTGGCATGTCTCACACACCTTCACCTGCTGAGGAAAATCTGCATCTCGATGCAACATTTTTTGTTTCACATTCCTTTCCCTAACGTTTTATCAAAAGTAAAGTTATCATATTTTAATTGTAATTTGAGAAAAAAAGTACAATTGCTAATCAGGATGAAAACAGTTAAATACAGTTAGGCCTGTCTCTGCTGCCTTATCATCTAGTAAGTTAACCTTTAAACTTAATCTTTTTATCACAGTTATTTGAACAATTACGATATTATGACAATCATCTCTATTCATATATTTCAGCTAGAAGAAACTAAATCAAATATCATATTTTGTCACTATTTACACATCACAACATTACTTGAGATTTGACGACCATTGTTTTAATAACTTGATCCTGAGGCACTTCACTTCTACTGGTTGTCATAAAGCTTTAAAGTTATTTATGTCAAATCTGTCCAGTGCAATATTACTTTACACAGCCTAAATGGCAAACTGAAACACAATTTATTGATGTGTTGAGTAAACTAACAGTTGGCTTTTTCAGTATACTATGTAGTAGAGCTTCATTATTCACCTCATTAGCAGCAAATGGCCACCATTAAGTAAAAGCTGTAGATGTAGATAGGAAAGTCATTTGAGTAACGCTCATCAAATCAGGTTTTGCTGGATTCACTGCACTGAATATTAGATTGGATTGGGATGGATGGATGGATGGATGGATGGATGGATGGATGGATGGATGGATGGCAACACAGCAACACTGTGGATTATTGCATTCAAAAATTACAAATTCACATTTCCTCCTGCTTCCAACAAACTGCCTAAAACAGAGAATAGAGCTGACTAAACAAATGTCTGAACATTAAATCATCTGATGAAGGTCCGCAACTAATGAGTTAATCCAAGAATTTATTTAATGATACACCTTCATATGAAATACTGAAAATGGCATAAAATATTTGTGTTAGCAATACACAGATATTCACTGAAGTTTAAGATGAGTCAATTGTCCTTTAAAAATGACTGAAACAACTAAATGAACCAAACTAATATATTTACCTGTTAAATGCTATTGAAATGAACAAACCATGTGTGAAGGCCTTTTAGGACAAAAATTCTGAATCATTCACTTTTCAAGTTTTTGATGGTGGGAAATAAAGTAGCAACAAATCAAAGAGGTGAACATTAAACAGCTGGGCCTAAACATCTGATTTATCTAAAAGTAAGTCACCACCTGAAGCCTCTGAACAGCAGCTGCAGCCTGAGGCCGTGTCTCTAACATCATGTTCCACTTCACACTATAAACTCAAATAAATGGGATTCCAATTATGCTTTTCAGAGCCGGGACATTCCTCTGCAGACATCTGATCTCAGTCAAATTACCGGCTACAAACCCTTCTGAACAGATGTCATCAGAGTCACATAACTGCAATCATATCACTTCTGATCTCAGCTAAAACATGGAGTTTCAGAGGAGTTTAAAACTATAGTTTCTGCATGTCAGTGTGATCCTTGAACACATACAGATCTATTCATAGAAACATTAAAACCAGCACCATCAAAAGTCAAAGAAATACTTTTACATTTTTAATTTCTTGTTTCTTGTAGAGGTAAGATGCTCATACTACCTTTACACCACAGGGATGCTTTTCATGACATGACTGTAATCTGTATCTGTTTAGTTGTTTTTCTGAAAGACTTTGACATAAAATACACTCAAAAAAGAATCTTTTTTCAAAAATGAGCTGGAGGTTTCACACAGTGAGTAAAGACATCAACCAATCACATGCAGACTGCAGATCACAACAACAAACAACCTGTTGATGGTGTTTCACCCTGTATTACATGATAAAAGACAAGCCTTATGCAGTCAATGAAGTGACAAAGGAATTTATTTTACGTAATTATGAAGCCAAGCATCTTAGAAACAGAAAACCTAGCAGCACCTCTAATGATTAACACATAATGTCTGGATTATCTCCTCTATAGAGACATTAAAGTGTACAAGTGATCATTTGCAACTTCAGACACTCTTTGAGCAGAGATGAGATGAGACAATTTTCTGGAGTCAAGAAAAACTTTAGGTTATATGAGGGTGCAGTTTGTTGAGCTATATGTTAGAGAAAAAAAAAAGAAAAAAGATTTCCCTGATATGTCAACTTTGAAAACCACGCAAGAAAGTTTCACAATCACTAACTAAAAGGACCTTAACTTAAGATGTTTTAATCAACATGTATGAGGTCATGTGTGACTGTTTAGAAACCACATCATCTCTGTACCTAAAATAAAAGCAAATTTGTAAACTTAAGTTTTAACTTAGATTTTATACAGAGAAATAACTTCCTGTGTGACTGAACATTAAACAATCTCATAAATGATGACAAATTCTCTTTTAAATGTCCTTTGCAAGTCTTGAAGTGACTGCAAAAAGAAATATTAAAAATGATAGCTTTAAAAAAAGAAAAGTATCAAATCACATTCAACAAATATCTGACTGGGTGTCTTCTTTGACAAAAACATTAAAAGATTAACTTTGGTTAACTCTAGCTCTATTAATCAACTAAATAAACATAATATGTGATCATTTTTGTACTACTTTTATACACACAATAAATGATAATCAGTTGACATGTTTACCAGCACATGTGAAAAACATGTGTCACATGTTAAAGTTATCCCATAAAAACCAACAGCCTGTTTCCTGGTTCCACCTTCAGCAGTGTGTGTGGAAGTTCAACCTATTGGTTGACACAGGCCAAAGGTTAATCTACCCAAACTATATTATAAGTCATTGTGACATGAGCCAATCAGAGACCGGCGCCCACTCACTGACATAACACAAAAATGGCTTAAACTCATACAGACATTCACCTGAGCCAAAAAAAAACCCAAAAACACAAGATACATAAAACAATCTAAACAGCAGAAATGTTTATGACCATTAAGCTCAGGCTGACGTAGGCAACCAGCTTGGCCGGATTTACCTGCTCAGGTGTGTCTGAAGATTTTTAAAGTGTCGTTTCAGGTAAAGAAGTGATTTCCTGGTAGTTACAAATTTAGAAAATTTGTAAGAAATTTAGATAGTCAAGAAATAATTCAAGGACTTTCATGTTCTCTTATTTGTTGATTTAATTCTTTTTTAGATTTATGTTTTAGTAATTTAGATGTTTTAGAACTGTTTTGGGGGTTCAGACTGACAAAATACACCCCCCACCACCACCACCACCACCCCAACACCTTATTATGACAATTCCTATTAATCAGTTTAAGAGTTTCTTAAGAGGCTTTTTGTCTCAGTGAAACATCAGAATTTACAAAGCCAATCATACAACATATCCTGATAAACATAGAGTTTATCAATCGGGGATCATTTAATGGACAAACTGATTTAATATATTTTTACACAAAATAAATAGTTTTATTATTAAAGGTTCAGCAAAGAAGTCCATTCAAAACATCCATAACAGCCAATGGATGGTGTGTATTTTTGTTATTCCGTTTCTATTGAATTGGGGTTTTTTTTGTCATATAAATGCAGAAAAACAGCAAATCTTCACATTCAAGAGGCTCACACCAAAAATATGAAGATTAACTGCTCTGCTTTTAAAAAATGACTGAAAACAAACACTCATTGGCTCATCAGTTTGCCTAACACAGTCTGATCAAACCGCTCCATCGTTTGTGAGCCAGGCCAGGTACACATCCTAAAAACAGATTCATTAGCCTACTTTAGGTCTGAATCTGAGTACAACTGCTATGTTCATTTACACAGACACATTTTAAGAGGGTGAAACAAACCAGTTTGATTGAACTTGACAAAACAATCTATGTGTGAAAGCACCACTGGTGATACTAAAAATACGTTTAGCATTTTAGAGGAACTGTTACAGAAAAGACACAGTTCTCTTTTCGACTGGAGTCAAACAGCACATCCCCACATTGCTGGATTGTGTTTCTACAGGTCAGTAATAAGTGAGTTTGACTTTCAGACACTAAACTACAGCACAGAAGATTTAGAAAACACAGAAACAAGGTTTTACCACCCTAGAAAGTTATCACAGCAATATCTTTGTTTCTCTTTTTGTACTAAAGACAAAAGGGCCTGCTGACTTTATTTCATTAACAGTTTTAGTCATTTTCAGTTAGGTTGCAGCTTAAATGTCACAAATGATAATTTAATATTGACATTAACATAATTTTTTCCACAATTTTCTAACATTTCATAGACAGAATAACTTATCTGTTAAATATCAAAATTCAAATTAATCAATTAAACAGTGAAAATAAGTTTTAGCCCTGTTACATTGGCATAATATTCTAATATTCAAAGAAAGAGTTTGAAACTTTTGAACAAAGTAGATTAAGTTTATTTATTTGTTTAGACAGATAAAAGTAAGTCGCCTGTGTGTCACATCATTGTATTACTCTAAACATATATGTATTTTACATAATTACCCCCAAGCTAGAGCGCCACAATCAATCGAATCACAATCACAATGTCAACCTGTGGAATTAAATAATAACAAAAGGCTGTAATTTAAAAGCTCAGTGTGTGTATACATGATTTGATATAAAGAAACACTGTGTAAAATACATAAAATTACTTTGAGGTTTGGGGATTTTTCCAAAAGGTTTGTATGCTTGACTTACAAAAAAAAAAAAAAAAACAACCCCAAAAACAACACATCATTGGTCTTTCAGTACTGTTTACGTATATATTTGGCTTTGGAATTTCAAGATCTTCCTGAATGTATCAATCAAATTACCATCCACTTAATAGTTAATCTGATTTCAACTGTTTAACTTAGTATCTGCAACGGTATTTCTAGTAATAGCAGTAGGGGAGAACTTGTCTTTATTTTCTGCCAGGTTGGGATGTTACTATGTTATTTTTAATAAGACAGCAATGTAAAATTAAATAAATAAATAGTGTAACAGAGGAACAGACATCTGAGATTTGTAATGGCCAAAATAATTCCATAAATCAGTAAAGAAAATGGTAGATTAGTCAATAACCTTTGTCTTGGTTAATTTTAATGGCATGTTCCTGCTGTAGTTCAACATTACGTGTTATTTGTTGTAACAACTTTATTACACATTACTAGGTTGTGTAAAATGTATGTCCTGACCTCTTCTGTTAACGCTTTCATTTCACGGTTTGGCGCTAAGGTGTTAGTGAAAGCTTTATTTCTCATGTCAGCTCATAAAAAGTTGAGTAAACACTATTAAAAAAATGAAGAAGTATATTAACTAAGTTAGGATTAACTTTTCTGTCTCACGCTCTTCACTTCAGGACAAATTTGGTCGACATTTTCCGATGTTACGTTAGCGTTTCTTCTATCGTTAGCTCGCTGTTCTCTGACATTTTGTTAGTGTGTACCGATGTTAACCGACGACTGACCGCCAGGCCGAGTCCCACAAACACAACTCTAAAGCGACGGTTTAATATTTTATGTCACCAAACGTGTACAGACGGTGTTAACTTCGTCTTTAACACACACACACACGGAATAAAAAATAATAAACTTTAACTTTAGGCCCCTTTAACGTAACTTTACCAGCTGCTGCCGCCGCCGTTGATTTTGACTTTTAACTGTAATTTCGGAAACTCACCGTTTGGAAATTCGACGTCAGAGTCGAAAGACCACTTGGACCGTCCGGGCCGGTTTAAAGATGGGGTTCGACTCGGTGTACCGATGAGATTTGGGGTTTAAAAGAGAAAGTAGAAGCAGTAAAGTTGAAGCTAAAGGGAGAAGACGGTGACTCGGTTGGTGAAGTCCTCCTGCTGCCATAAGAGATGAGGTCACTGCGATAAAAATAAAAGGATGTCGTCATCGAAGCTCCAGTCAAATGAACTCAACAGGCTTCTTAAAGGCGCAGGCTGCCTCGCACTGCGCCGACACTAAACACTGCAGGCTTTAAAATGTTATGGAAGTCAATGAATATATGTGCAATGTGCGGCTCCTTCTCCCGGGTCGTGTACAACGACTATGTTGACTCCGTTTTGAGGAGTCAGAAAATAAAAACTCAATAAATTCCATGCGTGACACGTGAAAATCTGCGAGTGAAACGAATGTTCAAGCAGAAAATACACAATCTAAGTTAGGGTGACAAGTTACAGAATGACTTCAACACAAGTGCTCCAGTCTTCTCTCATTTTTTATTATTTATTTGTTGAATAAGCTATCATTTTTAATTATTTAAAATTGGCAAAATCTAAGAAGGTGATAAACTTATGCAAAATTGTTGAAGATTTCAGTTTTTCTTTGACCCTCTTGATAAATCAAGAACAAAAAATTTTCATTTTTTTCCCCTTTTTTGTCTTTTTCTTTAATGTGTCGTTCTGGCTTTCATTGTTATGTTTTATGTTGTTTATTTCAAATGTATATTTGCTCAGCATTATTCTGTGTTGATATATTAAATGATATACTTTGTAAGATTTGATAATTGAAAAAAAAAAAAAAAGTAGGAATGCTAACCTTAACCATCAAAATAATCACTTGATGCTACCTTTACATTGAGAGGTCACTTTACCATTATACAAATGTGCATATTTAAATATGATGATGGATTGATGGGTCAATATGGAAATTGATTGCAATTATTGTAAAGCAGAATTAATAACCGTGAACATAAGTCTGCACACAGTGAACTGAAACTATTCATTGAAAATACATCTAACAGGGAGCCTGCTGCTGCAGTTGCAGTTAACAGATTACTGCAACAAGACTGTAAAATAACTTTGTTATACCATGCTTGATGAAGGTTACTGTTTTACTAAGTCGGTAAGCTAATATTTAGCATTAGCTGACCCATGGCCCTTTGCAGATGGCTCTGACCCCTCATGCTCCCAGAGCTCCAATGGTTCTGTCCAAATATAGTAATTTTCAGGTCAAAAAATCCAACATGCCAATGGCCAAAATGCAAATTAATGGCTTCAAAGTGGCAGGTCACAAACCACTGGATGATGTCACAGTTCCACCAGCTACTAATTATATACAGTCCATGACCACAGTAGACCAAATTCCTTAGGCATAATGGGAGAGATTGGTGACAAGTTTGGTGATGTTGGTTATTTTGGTTTTTACAATATGAAATGAAAAGAAACATAAATGTGTATGTGTCTTTTGCTCACAGTCCAGCTTCATGCCAAGCCCCACTCCTGTCATAACACCTCAAGCTGTCATTCTCTCACAAAACTGTGTAGTTAAAGAAACACAGTTGTGGAGATTCTTGTTGGTTTTATTTATCCACTCACCATGGTTATTAATTTTTTATGGCTCACATAAACTGGTTTACATTGTAGCATCGTTTAAAACAAATATTGTTGCAGTAGAGTATTTAAATAATAGCTAGAGGATTCTGAAACAAATCTGTTCAGTAATTATTCAAACCCTATGTACATTTTCCTAACACTACACCATATATCTGTGAAAAACTGCAGGGCTTCCTTGTAAATGTCTAAACTAGTCACCTACAATAGTCTGATTCAATTTACCATAGTTACAAACCAACAAGCCAAAAATATCCTTCTCATAATAACAAAAAAGATGTCTAACATGTTTTTCAGCATTATTTTTGACAAACTAGTCTTACAGCTTGTCTGAGTTCTGCAGCTAAACCAACACCTCATGTAATTACTGTAATTCTTCCCTTCCTGGGGTCATCACTTGTTATTTTATCAGCAGTGGCAAAGCAGCATGTTCACTAATGCTGCAAAACTCTAAATGCAATGGTACACTGGTACCATTTAAAATGATGAATCTTAGTAGGCGAGTTTTGGCACCATTATTGTTTATTTATTTAATTGTGTGATCTGTTACCCTGAAAAGTACACAGTATGACAAATTAAGATTGAGCACAACAGAAGATCATCAGCTCACTCAGTTCTACTTTAATGTGACTCCAGTTGTGCACAAATAAGTACTTCTCCTTATGCAGATGACGTCAGTTGAGCAGATGGTCCTTGACTTTGGTCCAAAATGTGTTTGTGTTCACACTGCTAAAATAATGGGACCCAGAGTCCAATCCAAATGCTGTCTGAGTGGCCAGATGTTGATGTATCCTTAAAGTATCTTGGGTGCGTTCTCACATGCTCCTTTACTCACCTCTACTTTTTATCAGATTTCCCTGTTGATGTCACATGTGGCTGCAAGTAATAACACAAATAAATCCAGGTGAGGTGTTTATTGGGACTATTTTTTCCTGTAAATGAATGATGTCTACTTTAGAAAATAAACATGTTCATTGTGTTTGATGGACATTCCTGTTAAACTAACATTGATTTGGGTGTGAATGTGTCCTGCAGCTCTGCTGCCACTCTGAGCTTTGATCGTTTAGTTCAGATTCATCAGTCTGAACTAACCATGCATGTTAATTGCTCTAGTATGAAAAACCTTTTCGTCTTTCTCAGCTTTCATTACATCCATTGTCCTCGGGCTGCTCATCTTCTCAGTGCACGTCAGGAGGAAAATAATGTACAGTACAAACTCCACTCTTCAACAATTTTCTCATAAACTGTTAACAATGTTTAAACTATTTCATTATCATGTTCCTTGTATTTTGTGTTTAGTTTCTATTACTTATGTCGGGTTGATCCCTTGTTTATTCGTTTTGAGTCTTATATTCCATCTTTTCCATCATTTAGAGGTGCAGAGACACCCAGGCCTCCCCATCTCCAGCGACTTACTGTATTTCCTCCACTTTTCATTCAAGAAAATAAGGTAGATATACACAAAACCTAGTTTCAAATTAAAATTCCATTAATGAAACTGTTTCAACTGATAATGTTGTTACTTTTACTGCGAGGATTGCCAATTATTAGTTGCACTTCATTAAAACATAATGAAGACTTGTTGGCGCAAAGTATCGCGAGAACACAACGTTTCAATGTCTGACGTCAACAGCAAAGACTGATGTAAACAGAACGGCACACACAACACGCTAGCCTCTCGGTTAGCTTGTTTCTTACATTTGTAAGGAAATAGCTCACACATTGAAACAGAAATACCACGGTTAAGTTTTTTTTTTTTTTGCAAGACTACTGGGTCCGCTGACGTTTTGTACCGTAATTTATCCCAGTAGCCAGCTTTTAGCTAACGTGAACATCACGTTAGCATAACCAAAATGGATGATAACAAGGTACGAAAACAGCTTTTACGATGTGTTTTTCTTTACTTAAGTTTCCACAGGCCATTGGGGGTTATTGTAATGTTTATTACGTTTTCTTTGAGGAACAGTGTGTGGTCCAATATGTAGCTGCTGCTAAGGATAAACACTTATAAAACTAATTGTAAATGTAGCTTTGTCTGCAAACGGAAAACAACAACTTTTACTATAAATAACTTTATTCACACCACCTTTCTAGTCTTAACGCTTAATCTGGTTAGTAAAATAATGGATAGACTACTTTCTTACAAAACATGTATAATTTTATACAACCAGTTTTCAAAGAAAAAATACGATTGACAACAGCACGACGGTTCCTGACAACACTGCATCTTAGCAAAAACAGTGCGTGATACTTTTTAACGTACACTTTTGGGTAGTCTATATAACAGATATTTGGGTAGCAACACAATCTTCATAATTTTAAGCCACAAGAATGGGCATAAATAGTCGAGATGGCTGGAATGGATAATCATACATAACCCAAATCATATTGCATGAAATCTTTGTTGTTGCTGGATGGTCAAACAAGTGATTAGCAAACCTCACTTCATGTTATGGAGAATCTTAATCTTAATTTCATTCCTACCCGGTATTCTCATCTTAATTTCGTGAAATTGCAAACTTATGAAATGTACAGACCAGAGATGAAACATTTGAAATTAATTTGATGGCAAAATCTGGCCTGGTTAGGTACATCCATTGTGGCAATATGAGCATTATAACAATTTTAAAGAATCTTAATAAGTGTTCCAACTTTAAATAAGCATTTTTTTTACACAATACCTCTTTTGTCCAATGTCACTGAATTCTAAATTACATCATACACACACTGGATTTGCTCTTCTGATAATAGAATTGCATGCAATTTGAATAATTTTGTGACTCTACTTTAACCTTGAGAAGATCAAATGTGACCAGCTCATATGAATGTATGAAGACTGATTAAAAAAACACTTACTCATTTCTGTTTGCAGATGTTGGCAGGTAAAGTGAAGAAGCCTGGGAAACGGGGCCGCAAACCTGCAAAGATTGACCTGAAAGCTAAGCTGGAACGCAGTCGCCAGAGTGCACGAGAATGCAGAGCGAGGAAGAAGCTTCGATACCAATACCTGGAGGAACTGGTTTCCAGTAAAGAGAGAGCCATCTGTGCTCTGCGGGAAGAGCTAGAGATGGTGAGCAAATGTTTTAGTGATATCTTTGCACTAAAATTTTAATCAGGAAAGTTGATAGGTCACATTAGAGAATTGACTGGGAAAGAAAAATGTTGAATAAAGCAAAACTGACTATCGCTACAACATCGATCAACCTACGACTTAAGACCTTTAGAGATCTGTACAGTAGATCATGCTTAATTGCAAGTTGTTGTTTTTTTTTTTTTAATAGATAAACAGAAAGTAAATCTTCACCACTGTTTTTAATAAACTGATAAAAAAAAAATCTTAAGCAAAACGCCAAATGAGTTCTGTTTTTATCTAGATTTTTGTCTAACCTCTGAGACAGTGCACAGATTATTTTTTGCTTTTGGATCATTTGTTGGACAGAATAACATTTTCTTAATCAAATGGAATTGATGAAATGTATATAGATGAATTAATTAATAATCCTAAACAAACGTTGCTAGCTGCAGCCCTACATTAACTGCATTATTGGGCTGAAAAGTAAAAAGAAAAGCCCTGCCACACATCAACAGCTGCATCATTTCCAGGAAAACGCTCTTCTTGGTAATCTGACATCCGTCAGAGACATGAAGGATGTTAAAGCAGTTGTACTGCTGTCAGTTCTAGTGGTTTTTGCATTTTCACACCATATTTGAATGGATTCATGGCGTAGCATTGATCTGGGGTGCCAAACAGTTTCCTCAGTTGTCTCAATCGTTTTGCTGTGTCATGTCTGAAGTTCAAGAGCTGCAGGAAACATTTTCACCACAGTTTGGCTATTTTTATAGCCTTCAGTGTCTCAGAAAGGTAAGCAACACATTCATCCAGCTGTGCTTTTCTAATGTTGGGCTCCACCTTCACTCTGGGTCATGGTGTTAAGGGTTCACATGGTTTGTGCTTAAAACACACACACAGCTGCTCAACTGTCACCCTGATTCTCAAGTTTAAATTCTCAGTAGTGATTAATTTCTGTAAATCCCCTGTTGAAATGAAGCAATACAGGTGATCTGTGCAGCTTGTGTTGGTGATGACAATCTGTGCTGGGTGTCACTGTAGGGATGGCATCAGTAAGTTAAGTAGCCAGTTGGAAATATGTAGTGATAAATACTATACTATGTTTTCTATATTACATGAAGTCAGTTGATTATGAATTGATTAGTTTTAAACAAAAATCTTTTTGCCAAAGTTATTCTTAAAAGGAAAAATTGGAAGACTACACATGTGAACTACAGCTGGGCTGTATATCAAATTAATTCTATTCATGTGTCCTTGTTTGTGAAAATCATGAAATATACTTAAATTACAAAATTGAGAATAGTATTCCTCTGGAGACCAGTTTGCTTGCTGTGTTTATATATATATATATATACACACATGTGTGTGTTAATTATAAATATGTTTCTCCAGTCACTGCCTATGAGGGGCACTTAATTTGTTTAAAATTAGTTTGTATTATGTATGTAACTGTGAATCATCCATGATCCAGGAAAGAACGGCGGTACAGTTTTTTGTGGGTATAATGCCCAGCTCTAATCTGAATGAATGAATAAACAAATCAGTTCTGAGCGGTGAACAAACTTTCATCTGTCAGGATCAGGATTTTAAGGAACAGTGTACAAATGTTTTAAAATAAACACAGATTTAGACTGTGATCATATTATTCATCTTGAATCAAAAATCTTTTGTTGTCATTTTTCTGCTGCAGTACAAACAGTGGTGTTCAGCTATGGACCAGGGGAAGATCCCATCAGAGATAAAAGCTCTGCTCACAGGTGATGATCAGAAAATCCCTCAGAGCGGCAGCAGCACCAAGGCATCCAAGAATGGCAAAAACAGCATCAGTAGCAACGGCCAGGCCTGAAGGGGAACTGTGATGGAACTGACGCACTAATGATGTGAAGAGACTTGAGAGGAGATGACTGCAGCTGTGTCAGTCATCAACTTCTAACAGGAACATGCACGTACCTAAAGGCTCAGTGGTTTAATTTTCTGCATTTAACCAGATGTGATTTGTCATGATGCACACAGTGTTTAAAATGGCTCTTTAATTTGAACTGCACCTCTGAATTTGTCCATGAGTATGAAGAAAATATCCATAATACTAGGTGAAAAACCCTAGTTAAAGAAACAAATATTAACACATAAACATTAACCACCAGTAGTCAGCAACAAAAGAAGACAAGATAAATTTAGTGAATATTTGACATTTCCACAGCAATAATTCTTCTGTATAATATGTCATACTCACCACTCCGTTCAAAACATTTTACAGGAATCATGCCTTTATCATCTCATTAATTCCAGTCATTTCCTCTGATCCTGTGGATTGTTTTACATCAGAAGTTTTCCATTAGCATGAATGGTCAAATACTATTAATCTAAAGAAATATGCAACCTTTCAGTCTCTTTCGCTGTAGTCAACTCCCAGATTTTCTTCAGAAATCATAGACATAAATCCAGTCAAATCTGACCTCAAATTCATACAGATGCAAAGATGTTTTTCTATTTAGAATTAGTCTAAATAAACATCTGCACATACTTATCCACTCTTATAAATGTTTGGAAACAGCCTTTCTTTCTAACTGTGTAGCTTGCTTAAGTTTTCTTTTAGCAACTCAAAAGTAGATCTTAATTAATGACAGATGTCAGAAAGTTTAAGTCACAGTCAATCAAAAACTATGTTCATAATTTCTCGGTTGAGATTTTTTTTTTGTTCAGTTTTGATTTGACTAATGTGAAGGAAGTGTCGAATTTTATCATGAGCCAACAAAAAAACACTGAGTATGACACCACACTATTGTTATACTAATTAATTAATGGGTGGAGCTAGACAACAGACTACTCAATTATGTTTATATGTCCTAATAGTATACGCAATTTTTGTCCCTATAAAGCCAAGTATGGATAAGTTTAAGGGAAAAATACCACAGAATAATCACTCCTTTTTGGCTGTTTTTGTGTGTTGATCCAGGTCCAACGATCAGGATGTAAAATGTACTTTGATGAATGTGTTGGATATATTTTTGTAATTGTAATTTATATCGACTTGGAGAAAGCTCTTTTGTGTTTTTTTTTTTTCTCTGCCTCTTTGACTTTTTGTAAACAAATTCACACAGCTTGTAATTACTTTAATTTAGCAGCAGTCAGTGTTTTATTAGTTTTTTTTTCCTCTGCTAATGTTACCCTTTTCAGTGAGGCGATTAAATCGTCATAAAAATATGTGCACTTTCTTACATTAGGCAGAAGCACTTTTTCAGCTGATGGTAGGTTGTTTAGCAACATTGAAATATTGATCTTTTTGTTTGTTGAATTAAATAAAAATATGACTTGCAGGTATTTCTTCTGGTTGCTTCATTGCCTCTATCTCAGCTGCAGTTATGGGTTGAGTTTGTTAAACTTGTGTTGTCTGGTCTGTTTGTTGTTGCATTCTGCATGAGTCTCCTGAAAACCACCAGAGGGCAGTGTACCCGAGTTTAAAAACCTCTGCAGAAATCCACGGATGATGAGGAACGGTTACTGAAGCTTGAAAATAGAAATTATTAGTTTATGGGAAGCAGCAAAGTTTCATTTATGTAGCACAAATTGTAATACATGACTATCTCAAGTATAGATGGTTGCAAAGATAAATATACAGAACAGTGCAAAAATCCCAGGCCAACATTAGGTTTGTTGGTGTAGTAAAGTTATAATGACCACATATATGCATTTCTCATTCTCTGCATCAAGCTCCTATCTGATATATTTGAAGTATGAGCAGCAGTAAAAACTAAAGTTTCAGAGACAAAAACAGCTTCTATAAACCTAAGAGGTTGTATTTAGTGTGACCTCCCTTTGCACTTAACATGTCTTTAACCGTTTTGTTCAGACAATGTGACGTTTATTGCATTTATTTTCTGATGTTTTATACCAGGTTTCATTCAACACATGTCAGATGTTTCTGATTGTTTGTGCTGTTTCTTGTCATGGGGTCAGGGGCCACGACAGATACTGACTTTAACCATTACAGAACATTTAGTTCAGTATTCTGTGTCTTTTAAGGCTGTGCACATATTTCCTGCATTTTCTAGTTATATGTGAAGAAAAGAGAATGAGAAGTAAACATATATAGGGTCATTTGAAACCTGAAAGAGCAACAAAGCTAAAGACTTGTGCACAGTTCTGTATGTACGTTTCCTTAATGTTAATTTAGCTTTTTTGACTCAAATTTGTTATGCTGAAAAGTTATTTTTGTGTTTTTGTCCCTTGGGAATCTTGTAATGGAGTGTTTTGCTCTTTTTCAGTTCCTGTAATTATGCAGCTCAGCCTCTTTTTCCAAATGAGATCAGGTTGCAAGATAGTAAAGTATAAACACAAGGTCATCAGAAATATGGCTGGATGATAGTGTTGTATAGATGCTCTGTCTGTTGGATTCTAATAGCTGCCACTAAATGAGATTTACTTTTATGAGTTTTTTTGTGGTCAAAAGCTGACACATATTTCATTTTAGTATTCCTTCCAAGGTTAGTTTCATTTTACTCTTAACTGGACTCAACATGCTCACGTGGGTCTTACACTAAAGTGAATGAAATTTACACATAATATAGCGAGGTCGATAAATGGACAAACCTTTCTAAAATTCACTTTCTTCATTTCCTGTGTTGAAGAAAAAGTGTAAAAACAATAGAAATGCATGCATATATACCACTGACTCCATCTGTGTTTTTGCCTTTTGCTGAATTTACTTAATATATTCAAAGAAAATCCTAAAAGTCATAAAATGATTTATTTGTACAGACTATTGTACATTGTCTTGACAGCCTTGAAAACATTTTGAACCACCTTAGATGTATGTGCATCTTATGTGTTCACTGGATTTATTTCAGTATAAAGCATGGACCTTATAAACACAGATTACAGAAAAAGACATTTCACAAGTGTGTCATCACATACATGTCCAGGTGTTTGTACAAGCAGGTACAGCAAAAGTAGGACTCAGGTGAGATCAGCCCTGTACAGGTGAAGCCAGGCATCGATGATCAAAGACTCTGATGCTGCAGCAGCGTCTGAACAAGGCCATTAATCAGATGGACAAAAGTCGAGGAAAATGTATATAAAAACTCATTTGCTTTATATATTTAGTGGAGTTATTTTTATTTTCTTTAGTAGAATGGCCTTTTTCAGAGCAAGATATATAATTACATTGTATTCAAATATAATATATATTAGCAGATTCATGCAGCTGGAAGAATTAAATGATTCGCCAAACAATATATAGTTACTCAGCTTCTACTTGGCTAATTTTCAGTTAAAAAATGTCTTACATTTTACAGATGAAACAAAAAAAAATCAGAAAAGAGAAAATTATTACTTGAAGCCTAAGTTTAAACTTAAGTGAACTTACAGCTGGCAAAATTGGGATGTTTTTAATCATTTTTGTAGATGGGTAAAATCTGTAGTTTTAGCTGCCATGTTTTACCCATTTTAAGTTTTTCCATTTGAACCAATGTCTCAGGATGTTGTAAACCAAGCACACCTGAAAAAAAAAACAAACAAACTGATAAAACCAATCAGCTTTAATGTTTTGCATGGTATGCTAGTATATGTTAGGATACTAATATCAATGATATGCTAAATTTCAGCTCTAAGAAACAAGTGAAAAAAATTGTTAAGAATTATCTATTGTCCTAAAATAGCTTCTATTTATAAGCTAATGTAAGTTAACATACAAATGTAATGTAAAAGCTAGTTGAAGTCACACAATAAATAATTAAGTGCAGGTCTATGCTTGTTCAAATGCAGCAGCGCCAGAGTCTTTTCATTTAAATAGGATATATAAAGGTAAATCTGCAGAAAAAAGTTAATATTTCCTTTTTTTTTGACATATTTGACAATTTAATGTTTAATTTTTCACTGCCATGTGTCGTCTAAAATGATTCTTTGTAAACTAATGATAGGCTACTGCCTGCAGACTGCTACCTGAGAATACTATCTTAAAACTAATATTGAAAGTCAGATGGTGACATAGTGTTCCTTATTACGATTTATAGCTTAATCAAAAACTGAAAAATACTGTAAATGTGGAGTGGTGAAAAATGTTGTATTACAGTCTGACATCTCCATGCAAGCTTTTTACCATCTATGAGGTTTTATTTTACTGATTATTCTTTAAAGCTGAAACCTAATACTGATAAGCTCCATGAAAATCTGTTGTTAATTATTGAGAAATTTTCAACATAAAAACTAATTAAATCAGCACTGAACTCTCTTAAGTGTTAAATATTATACTCTCTCAGTAAATTACAGCCACAAGAAATTAGTCTGAAACCGAGGCAGACATTACATCGGTGTTGTTGAGCGTATCCAAAAATGACTCAGACTTTGATGTCCTTTTAATGCCAAAAGGTTTAGTGTGCATTTGCTGTTAGTGGAACATCAAACAGCTCTCTGACTGGACCTATCAATGAAATGCACCTTGAGAGTCGTAGTAGGGAAGTGAAGTCCTGCCCTATGGGACTTCACTTCAGGAAAAAAAAAAAGTATTACAATCACTTGTAAGAGATATGTAATTTTTCTGATTATGTATGAATTATGCCATCATTTATAAATATGACATTTGCCACATTAGACAACAATTATATAAGAAAGTCTTAGTTGGTGGTTAAACAGTTGAAGTATCAGGCCTGCGTACATAGAAAAACCACACACCTCCAGAGGTGATGTCATCATAAATTTCTCTCTCCATGATCTTTTCTGAAAATGTCTCCACATCTTCAACTTGACCAGAATTACACTCAGTTTCAGGTGTTAACACTTATTGATCTCGCCATCAAAGAATGAAGTGAAATATACCAAATACACCAAAACGGCCTTTTTGATGTTGGCAGCTGTTGGTGATGTGTATCACACACAACAAGAGATGCAGTGCACTGAGCTGTTTTTGCATAAAACTAGTTGTTACTTTACTATCTTTATCATAAACTGTGATTTTCTTGGGTAAAATCATATCTTTAATAGACAAACATTAAATGTGTAATTCATAACTACAATGACATCACCACTGAGCATTCACCACCATTCATTTTTTCCTAAGTTCCATCTCATGGGGTACCCTGTTCACTTTTATCCTTCAGTTTGTTATGTCTCCAGACTTGTACCATTTGACTTTTATTAACCGACAACTAGATGTTTGCTAAGACAGTTTTCATCCTTTGTTCTGATTATCCAACCAGGAGACTTTCATGTAGCCTATGTTCAAGACTTCAACTGTCGGTCTAACATCAGCTATGAAAAAATGAACAGGATGCAAGTTTCTGGAATCCAAAATATCTCGTGGCATTTCACTGCATTTCCTGGAAAATATCTCCTGGCATTTTTGTTTTTAACTCTGGTTTCATTTTAATTGAAGTGAGCTAAGGTTAAAAGAGATTAAAACTAGGCTTAAAATAACTCAACATTTATCTGAATTTCAAAAAGCAGATTATGCCATTGTTAACATATGGCTTGCAGCTGCCACTACTGTTTGCTCCTACCACATACATAACTGCAGCACACTGTATGTGTGCACCAAAGGTCACTGATAGATGGTCACAGACTATGTTTAACTAGCTAACAGGCTGATGTTATCGAAACACAAAATCAAATGTATCAGTGACTACATGACCCATCAAACACAGCACGGAAATAAATGATCATTTAAAATTCTTGTATAAAAACAGCTTGCTGGTCACAGCTGTTGAGACTGTCAGAATATGGCTGCCAGAAAGGATGGTTTATCAGAAAAAGCCCTTTATACAAACTGAGCACATTCTGTTTTTGTGAGCTTTTGTCCCAGTAAATACATAGCTATCACATGGTCACCTGCATTGTGCACACCTGCCAACACTGACTTTGTGTGGTTGAATATCAGACCAGTCCACGTCCTTATGTCAAAAACTGTCAGAGATACATTACACAAAAGTATTTGGGGGGTTAGCATTGGTGGGCCAGGCTACCTTCTTTTCTTTTGCTTCTCGGTCAAATGTATCGTAAACAGAATCCTTGGTGACCATCTTTGCTTGCACTGGGATGTCCACCACCCCAATGTAGTTCTTTTTAGCCATTCGAGAACTTGCTGTGATGGTGTATGCGTTACTGCGATAACATTTCATGGATGACATGCAAAAGGTCTCCCGCATGCCCCTCCTGAAGTTTGCATTGTACACAGAGTAAAGAGTTGGTTTGGATGCTGTGGAGCTGAAGGAGATCCAGGTAATTGCTGTGAAGAACAGGAGCCCCTGCCTATCGGGGCCGTCAGACTCCGTCGGGTGCCACAGTTGGGCCACATAAAAGGGTGTCCAGGTGAGGAAGAACACTGAATTGAGCATGAGAAACATCTTGATAGTCTTGACTTTAGTCCGTGGGACAATGTTCATAGTTCGGCGTACTGTGTGGCCGTCGGCACTAATCCTCCAGATGTAACGAATCACCCTCTGGTAAAACGACACAATCAGTGCCACTGGGACCACAAAACTGAACAAAAGGTGAACTGCAGCATAGGCTATACTACCCCAACTGTCTGGAAGAAAAAAATCACAATGACCCACGCTGCTGTCAACTGCTGTGGAGCCATAGAAGAAGAAGCAGGGAGACACGAATGCTGCATCAAACAGCCATGAGGCCAGGATCATCTTCTTTGCTTTCTCCCTGGATACCTTGAAGCTGAGTGGATAGATGATTGTATAGAAACGGTCCACAGAGATGGAGAGCAGGACATATACCTGCACACCAGGGCAAAGGTGCTGCAGATAGCGTACAATCTTGCAAGCAGCAGCACTCAGTGGCCATCGACCTGAGGTGACCTGCAGGAGGATGAAGGGGGCGCAGCCGAGGCTCATGAGCAGGTCCGAGCAGGCCATAGACACCACAAAGTAGTTGGTGGTGGACTGAGTCCGTCGGCTCCTGTGGATGACCAGGCAGACGAGGGCATTTCCCAGGATGGAGATCAGCCAGACAATCCCAAACACTAAGCCCAGGACAGCAACCTCACCTGAAGTCAGTTCATAAGAGGCAGAGGTCCTGTTTGACTGGCTGGTGAATGAGCCCTCTTGGCCACAGAGGGGAGTTGTGGGTAAGGTTGCCAGGACAGTTGAGTTTTCCCTCTCAGAGTAGTTAAATGACATCTGAGTTAAAGATGTGAAAGATGGTGAGTAAAGGGAGGGATTGACACCAACTGTGTTTGTTGACTGGGCATACACCATAGTTATACTGCTGCAACAGTGAAGAGCTGCGGAGACAAAAATAGTGAGAATTAGTACACCAATGTATGGCATTTATAGATCTGACCTTCCAAAATGACATATCATTCATCAAAACTTTGTTGTCTTGTCAAAATCTGCAGGGCTAAAACTTAATGTTACCAATTTCTTCCAAAGTTTCCACCTAGTCTTTAAACAAACGCTGCTCTGACTCACAGGTTTGTTGGTGTAAGCCTCCCATTGGCTGACTATTTCACTCAGCACTTTCCTCCCCTTCTGCCATCTCTGCTACAAGTTTTATATTATTTTATTTTTTATCTATTTTGTGGGGGGTTTAGAAATGTTAATGCCAAGACTCACCTCCCATATTCTTGATATGCTGGTTGGTTGACTTGTTTACGTAACTCGATTGCAACAGGTTTGGTAGATACCAGGTTATCTAGCAGTTGGTAATTTTTGTGTTACTGCATGTATATGGGTAGGTTCTGTCCTGAACATGCAAGTTTGATACTTGGTTGGTTGGTGGGTAGATAGGTAAGTTATTTTGACTGTCAAAATATCCAGCTATGAGTTTTAGTTTGTAGAAGAAAGCTTAATGATCCTATAATTCAGATGTGTGGAAACAATGAGCTTTGTACTTTATTCAGTGAGTGATACAGCCTGTGGATACATAGTGTTGATTCATTAGTGGTTTTGGTAGTTGTGAGTGTGTTCTGGTAGGTGATTTTGAAAATAGGGATTCTCAAAAAACTCCCCTTTGCAGAACAGTAACTGGTAATAAACATACTAACAGTTTTGCATAGCGCATTGTTGTCTGAAATATGGCTTTGCTTTATCTCTACACAAAGGATAATGATGTTCTTCTAAACATTATACAGCCACCTCAAACCCATTAGCAGCGACTAATTCACAGCATCCCAGGCCATGCCACTGGTTTATTTCATTAATCCTTCACAGATTTCCAGCCCAGTGTCTACAGAGATCCCTTCATCCTCTGAGGTCACCCATTAAAGATGTGACAAACCTCAGGAGGGAAGGGCTTCATGTTAATGGCTGCCTCTGTGTTTACTCTGCTGTCTCTGGCTTTAGCAACGTCATTCTGACTTGACTGATGGTTGGGGGTTGGACAAATACATCCAGTTGCATCCTGTGAGGTTTTAATGAGGGAGTCTTTAAGGAAATCTTTTACACTGGTAATAAACAGACTGTATGAAACACCTTACTCTATGTTCATAAAAAAAACACATAAACGAAGAGTGTTGTGCACTTTAATCACTATTAAGGCTGCATCTAACACTTATTTAAAGATATGACAAAGGAAAAGGGTAAACTCTAACAGTTGGGAACATGCTACCAATAAATGTTTGTTTGTGTTGCTTAAAAAGATGTATACATTTATTACCAAATGGTTTATCATAGTGTATTTTACGTAACAAGATCAATATTCTTAACTTATATCATGAATGTACTCTTTCCCTTATCATTCAGTTGTATTATCTTGCATGTTCATATACAATGAAGCTTTGAGTATATCTGAAGTATAATTCAGATCCTTACTGGTTTCAGAATACGTTGTGAGTCCAAACAAACTATTTGTGATAACAAATGATCAAAACCCACTGTAAGTCTGTTGTTTACTGTTTAAAACATTGATGCTAAATTAAATATAGGCACATGACTAGAGCTGAGTGTTATGGCCATAAAATGTTGTCATGATTTTTAAAAAATCTGTCAGTATTGGTAGTTAAGACTGAGTTTTGGTGAGTTGCGGTTTTAAACCTTTCATAAATCCAGAAAAAAACAGTCAGTAATTGAAATGTAAAATGTTTGTTCAATGTCAAAACATGCAAATATAAAACTGTAACATAACATTATATTGTGACAATAACAGCTACTGATTCTCACAATAAAGAGCCAAAGTCCTACCTCTTCTGCTATGCCCCATGGGACTTAATTAAAAAAAAAAAAAAAAAAATCCCTATATGAATGGTGGTGTAGCAACCAATAATGTAATCACAGCCAATTACATAATAATTTTGACTTTTTTATTATTATAAAACCAATAACCAAATAACTTGTCAATAATGTAATAAAGGTTTTGAGCCAATAACATAATCACATTTTGCTAATAATGTAATAAGTTATTATGTCACTGGTTATTACAATATTGGCTTAACATTTTAAAAAAATCCTTTGAAAATGTAATAACTGTAGCCAAGAATGTAATTATGTCTCAAATATTTTATTACATTTAAAAAGGCCAAAATTACTATGTTATTGGCCATTATTATATTTACTGCTGCTACACGTGGTCAACATTGACCCATTTATATTTATGATGTTTAAAATACAACTTTATAACTCAAGAAAGTCACAGTTTGTGGCAAAAATTGAAGAGAAACATGTAGTTTTGTATTAAACAGCTCAGTGGACTGCATTTCTCATCACACATGAAATGTCACCAACACCAAAACAGTTGCTGCCTTGACAAATTTTACCTCAATCTTTGAGAGCGAGGTGAAAAAGCAAGAGAAGAGGTGAAAATCACAATAGGTCTAGTCATGGTGAAACTACAGACATCTTCAGATTCTGAACAGATCACAATGTTCACAATATCAAAATGATATTAGATATGACATCTGTTATTCTGGACAAACACAGAGCTCCAATTTATACTCCACTACATAAGAACATGCTAAAATCATACAAATGGCTTGCAAAATGAATTTCCTCCACTTGTATCTTGTTTTTTCCCCACCCTGTTTGGGTGATGTAAGTGATTAGGACGGTGAAGGATTTCATCAAGAAATTTCTGAAATGGACTCAAGTATCAAGGGGCTTCAAGCCAAATGTAACAGCGATTACCGGTGATTCCAACAAACAAACGTGGAACAAATTAGAACAAAACTTGATGGACTTATTTGTATTCATCATTGAGTAGATTCGACCAGTTTTGCACATATTATCCCCAGATTGTGAATATTCACTAAAAGCTGTTGACAGATTGTGTTTTTGTGCATCTTCATCTCACTCAAAATCCAGATGAACTTCAGATTTCACATTTGGAATCGGCACGATTTAGTCAAGATCAGATGTTTGTCCTCCAGTACCACCCTATTATTTTCAATAATTTCATAATTTTATTCTCCAATTCTGTACACAGCAGAAGTGCAACATTGTTTATAAAAAGGTGGAAACATATAAAACACTTCAAGTGAGGACCCTTCAAATCCAACCTGGATTCAGTGAAGAGTTAAATCTCCTGATGGAAAAATACTGCCAGTCAAATCCAAATGGTTTGCCTCAGTAAGTCCACAAGCAAATAATTCATGGTATAAACTGTACAAATCGTGTTTTCTATGGACGACACAGCGTTGTAAGTGACTTGAGTGAATGTAGGCCTGCTTTGGCGTCGTCATGTTGAACATAAACATCAACCTGTAGCTGATCCACAGGAGGAACATTCAGATGTGTGGAGGAAATCTACACATATACAAGTACAACACTTCATATGACACAACTAGACGACCTCAGCGTTGTAATAATTGCAAAATCCATCCACGAGGAATCAAATCCACATTTTGCACAAACACATAAACAACCCGTGTCACTCCCACAGCATCCGGCCTGTACCTGCGCGTGTCCGTGTCCCATCCCGCATCCTATTCACCGACTGACACCCGAGGAAAAGAGAAGTACAGTCCACACAGAGGCATCATGAAGGGACGGTGGAATATGTCGTCTGTTCATGCGGGTCTACAGGTGATGGTCTAAACCTGTCTGATCGGGTCCTGGTCTGCGCTCTGACGCATCACGCAGCGCCGTCTCCATCCGTGGTATTCACCGCATCAGTGCTGTGCGTTATCGGCTTAAATGTGAGGTTTAACACACACTCACCGGTTCACAGCAGAGCAGGTAGAAAAGACTCATTTTGGTGTGTTTTTTTCCGTGATTCACTGCGGGAGAGAAAGGCGAGCAGGAGCCCAGAGGAGGAGGAGGAGGAGGAGGAGGAGGAGGAGCGGACGGTCCGTGAAGGCAGCAGACATCATAGCTGTGTTTGGTCGGTCTGTCCGTCCGTCTGTCTGTTCATCTACATGTCTGTCTGTCTGTCTGTCTGTCTGTATGTGGTCCTCACAGGCTGCTGATTGAAGGATGAAGCTGCAGCTGAGGAGGAGGATGCAGGTTTTCCTCTCAGCTGACAGGGCCGGAAAAAAAGCATCTGCGGTCTTAAACAACAAGTAGGTTAACCCCCCCCCCCCCCCCACACACACACACACACACACACACACACACACACAACTTATTTACTGGGTCTACATATTTATCTGCTTTCCCCCCTTTATTAATATTTAAGCCTCCTGTGGACAGGTGCGGTAAATTAACATTTTGCCATAAACATCTTGTACTTATTCATATTATCTGTTGCAATTCCAGTGCTACCATCATGTCCATGTCAAATAAAAGTTTATCAGAATCATCTTTATTCTCCCAGTATGTAAACACATACAAGGAATACTTTTCCAGTAGATATTGTCTCTAGTAAATTATAAATGCAAGATATAATTTTAAAAAAATGTAATGTAAGAAACAAACAAAAAAACATATGTACATATAAACTCTACATGAGACACAGTATCAACCCATATACAGTTATGGTGCAATAAAAAGTGTAGGAGTATTTTAAGAGTATCTGTAATTGGAAAAAAAAAAAAAATTTTATATGTATATATATATATATA
>JAPQRP010000005.1:13495682-13516371 GCA_037367295.1 Apogon hyalosoma
ATTTGACAGATAAACAGTACCACAGTGCTTCAGTTTGAACATTTGACAGATAAACAGTACCACAGTGCTTCAGTTTGTCATGTCTTTTATGGATTGTGATTGTTTCTCTCAACTCACCATATACTTTTTATTAGTAAGTTTTTATTTTTATCAATTACTAGAAACTTCAGGTGACCCCATTTGAATTCCAGGCAACCCCACATGGGGTCCCAACCCCAAGGTTGAAAAACACTGATCTAAGTCCTCTGAATATTTGGGTGTTTTAACTGAAGAAGTCACCTTTTCATCATCTTCTAATGTCTTACAAGGCTGTAACTTGCAGATTTAATTCAGGATTTAATAAATAAATACCTGCCCTGCTGACACATGAAGTTAATAGAGAATAAGAAATGATTAAATCAGACAGATCAACCTACTCCACTGTCACTGATATCAATGTTTTTGTTGACACTGTAATGAATCTGAATTCTATTTTAAGCTTGAACTGTTTTTGCAATAAAACCCAGGCAATATTTGCAATGTTATAAATGTTTTTTTTTTGTTTTTTTTTACCTTGATAGCTCTCTCCATCAGCATCGTCACCTCCTTCTCGATGCTGATCAGCTGACCCGACAGGCCGAGCAGCTGCTTTCTCACATGATGCACCTTCCTGCAAACACAGAGATGAGGCTTCACCAAGCTGTTGATAAGACACCGCTGGGGCTATCAGAGAGTGAGCCAGGCCCACTTCCTGATTTGTTAGTGAAGCTGAACGTGGCCAGTTTACCTCATCCACTCCTCGCTCTTGGAGATGAACAGGCGGTATTTCATGGCACACTCCTCAGTGAATAGAGATCTGGCTTTACTGGCGTGAAGGACCAGCTTCTGTCTGTCAAAAAAACACACAGTGAGCACTGAAAACACAAACAACACATGACCAAGTCCAGACAGATACTTCTCTACTTACTTATCAAATTTGTGGATCTGCTCCTCGTTGTATGGCAAACCTAAAAACAAAAAAAAGGTATCAAGTCAAATCCTTCCTACACTAGCTTTCTAAATTTCTATTCTTCTGACAGAATCTTCATACTATCATTTATTTGACCTTTTTCCCTCTTTCTATCATTTGATGTTTTATTTATTTGGAAGCCTAGAGTGGCCAAATGAGCAATTCTTTTTTAAATTAAATCATCTTCATATATCCTAAGACTTCAGGCATCATCAAATAATATATCATGTTTAAAATTGATGTTCCTTACTACAGAATAAAATATTGCGGTCAGAATTGTTACTCTATCACCCAGCTGTATTGTGTATAGTTTAATGTATTATGAGCATCTTTAGAATAAAAATTATCAGAAAATTATGAATTTTCTTGGTTTTAAATGCATAAAATGTAGGTATTGTAATGTAATATGTTAATATACAATTCTGAAACTATCTGCTCTACACTGTTTGAAGGGGCAATATGTAGCATTTCTACTTTCAAATACTAAAGAATGAACTAAAATTATCATCAGAGGGTTTAGACTACAGAGATCTGAAGTTCTATCAAAGATACCAGTGTACTGGATTGTAGAGATATGAACTGAGTACATTCATACCCACGGTCTGACAGATTTATGTGACCACTAGGAGTAGTGAGTCACTCTGTTGGTCTCCCATTGTGATGAAAACTAACACTATGGGTCTTTGACCAAAGAACCTGATAGTGACCAGATGGGATGAGAACCACAAACTACTTTTAGAGTCAAATAAAGTGACAAACTGATAATGGGTAGAAGCACTGTTGATGTTTTCACAGCTGGACACAACTGTAAATAATAAATATATAAATAATAAAAAGAATGGAGTTTGATGCTGAAATGCCAGCATTTCTTCTACACGGTTGAGTTTTATTATGAGGCTTATGAAGTTGTGAAGTTATTATGTGATGTTATTATCTTCACCATTTGTCAATTGTGGATCAAACTAAACTGTAACAATTCTGACCTTGTTTGGATGATTCTAAAAGGATCTTTAGTACAGCTACTGACAACACAAACCACACACGGAACCCCTTTAATTACTCAGATTGGTATATTTTCAGTCCTGTTTTATTCTTTTTGTGTAATTGTATTTTACTGTGGTGCATATGTATTTTTGGGGTCAACTCAACTGTATAAACACTGTATGAAAAATTATCCATTAAAACTCCAACAGTATTTTGTACTCACGTCGCTCTGCTTTGTCCTTCTTGAACTGTTGGTAGATGGCTGTAATGGCGTCCAGAAGCACTTTGATTTTCTCCACACTGCAGAGAAGTTGAGTGTTACGGACAGAATGAACTGAATTATTCAGTATATGTGAATACATACATATGTAGAATCTTACTTCCTGTCCTCGGGGTGTGTCCCAACTTGTTGTGTCCAGTTGTCAGTCAGCAGGCCTCCTGGGAGGAATTTACTCTTGATGTCTTGTGTTGTTCGCTCAACGGGCTCCAAAGAACTGGAAATCTGAAAACACAGAAACCTGTTACTGATCCAGATGAACACTCAAGCCTTACTAATGCACCTGAAACCTGTAGCCACCACCTACAAAGCCTTAGGAAGCCAACGATAGAGCATCAGGAAAGCATCAAAACATCTTGTAAGACATACTCTAACTGGTTACTCACTCTGAGAACTTTCTTGTGCATGTCTGAGATCTCATCGTATTCTGTCGACAGCATGTTGGCCTGCATCAACACCTCAAATCTATACAATACAACAGAACATGGAGTCATGAGACATGTCTAAGAATAACAAACACGCTATAGCTAATATTTCACTGCAAATAAAGATGGTCACTCACATTTGTTCAGCCTTCTCCAGTATCTGTGTACAGTAGCTACACAGATGGAAAACTTCAGACTTTTTGTGTAAAATTTCACTGTAGTCCTCCTTCATCAGCTCACTGAATCAAAGACATTTAGAATAAGATGATGATGGTTTTATTATCAATGCACAGACTATAATGCTCACAAAATTTAACCGCTATTGGTATTACTCATTCATTCATCTTCTGAACCCGCTTTATCCTCACTAGGGTCACAGGGGTCACTGGAGCCTATCCCAGCTACTTATGGGTGAAGGCGGGGTACACCCTGGACATGTTGCCAGTTCATCGCAGGGCTGACATATAGAGACAAACAACCACTCTCACATTCACACCTATGGGGAATTTAGATTAAACAATTAACTTATCAATGCATGTCTTTGGATGATGAGAGGCTATCAGCATTAGTCAAATAAAAATGACCTTTCACTAAGTACTGTTGCTAACTTTACACAACATTTATGGAGACAGCCAAATTTTTAAACACTGAGAACATATTATGATTTTGGGAACATTTAACTCATGTAACTGATCAGCTGACTGAGCCTGATGTCTTCCCAGATAATCCCGTAAACCATAAAAACATATCTGATAGTAGAATCAGGTCTAGTTTGTGTAGTTCAAAGACAACTGTCAACTGAATCATCATTTTATCTAGAAAACTGCCACATAACACTCTGCTTCTTTACCTTGGTTTTTGCTGTAACAAACTATAGCTCATCCTTCTGATGACACCACGTAACCTCATTTATTGGCTCCAAAACTATTTGTGTAAACACTTAATTCACATTTACCCTTTCATTTCTTTTTCTGCAACTTTTCTTTGCAAGTATTTCTTCAAAATCACTTGTCTTTTAATAGAAACACAGCTTATAGTGTTTACAACATTATCAGAGATATTCCACAAGGACTTAACATTACATTCCACTAATTCTAATTCTGCATTATTATGTGTTTTTGTTTGCTAACAGCTGTGCATAGACACACACTTCCTGTCTATCCCTTTTGAGGCATTCATTTGTGAGCTCTTCTACATTAATCCATATTTGTATTCTGAGCTTCTGGTATCAGAAAAAATTAAAATACAACATCTGCATCTAGATTTTGAAGGATTTTGCTGTGATTTGCAGGTTCTGCCTTTACTTACATTAAACCCCGGACTCCTTTTCGTACCAGCTCCTGATAAACCAGCAGAGACTCTGAGGTTTTCCACAAATGTCCCACATCACCTGCAAATGTCTGAACCCCAACAAAGTATTAGTGATATGAGAGACTGGGGCACGTATTTGTAAGACCTCAAAGCTTTAATGATCATTACCTTTGCATAACTGGCATCCAAGTCAAGATCATAGCGAGGCTGAACTTTAGGAGGGCTGGCTGTAAGACAAAAAGGATGACGTGGTTTATCTAAAAAGGATATTATCAGGATACTGTCAGGATATTATTTTATAATTTAGGACATTTTATGTTTCCAGAGTTTCAATAATCTACCAAAGATGAGCAACATACTTAGAAACCTAAATATCCCACCATGTTAGGACTATAACTGAACATGTGAATGCAGTCGATTAGAATTCAGGAAACTAAAACCTTCTTGTTATTAGTATGGTTTAATTTTTTAATAACGCTACGTACGATCTTCAAAGATCAGTCCCACGGTGGTGACGGACTCGCGGCTGACGAGCATGATGGGGTTGTCTCTGGAGGTCTTGGGAAAGGTCTTGGCCTGGCGGTTGGGGTCAAGGACAAGGCAACGGCCCTCGTACAGCAGCTCCTGGTTGTGGAGCAGGATGCTGGTCCTGCGGGCTAGCAGCTCCTGGAACAGCGCCGCCCTGTAGTCATTAAGGGGAAGAACATCAGCTTTACAGACACTGAAGACATTTACAACCTCAGTACTATTAGACACTGGTAGAAGTCTAACAGCAAGGCCCAGTTTTTGTATAGATTTTCTTTCCAGTAGTTACATGTATGTTTTTTCTGTCTGTGTTCAACACCATAGATTAAATTTTGTATTTTAAAAATATTTTGAGCAGTTTTCTGTATTCTCCTTCATTGTGTCTTTTTCTTAACCCGTTTTCTGACATTCTTGGTCATTGTGGATTTGATTTCCACATCATTTTCACTATTAGTCTATTTCAGGAATAGGCTTTTCATATTTAAGTTATTTATATCACATATGGCCAGAATAATTTTTGTTTACAAATTTGAAAAAGCATAGAAAATCTTATTTTTACTTACATGTCCCAGTATTCAATGCCAATAAATTCTGCCCTCCTCATTAAATTCACTGTAAATAATCTATTATTATAGATTATATTAGACTAGTTCATAAAATAAAATGATTGTATTCATGAATGATTCTACTAGTTAAACATCAACTCAAATAGCATTGTTGTGACAGCCCTACTCCCACTATCATGATTGATTCACTTTCATGTTTGTCTCCAGATGTGACATTTCCCATTGATCCCCTTTGAATAACTGGTATATCTGAGTCCAATCTTATCATGGTTTTGCAGTTCCTTGCTTCTCTTACTCTGAGACTACTACTCTGACAGTACTTTGGGACAAGTTGTTTGTTTGCTTACGTGTTATATTCATGGATGTAGATGTGGTGCAGTGTGGCCTGCTGCAGGCTGAACACGTAGACGACGGTGCGGTGCAGGATGTCACTGGTTTCGGCGAAAAACTGGTCGAAGCCCCAGCACTTCTCCTGATCGGCCTCAAGGATGTTGGCCAGCACTGGAGTAAGGAGGCTCTGCAGACCCCTACACAGGAAAATAACAATGAGTTCACCGAAATATCAGACCTAACAGTCATATGGTGTACATATATTACTGGGGAATCTGGTACAAGCTGGGGAATTTTTATGTATTTTCAGTGAAGAACATTTTCTCCCTGGTAATTTGAGAACCCATTTTAAAAATTTGAGATTATTCAAAATAAAATCAGCAGAAAATAAAATCAATGAGGTTTTTTTTGTGACTGACTTTATTTTTCTCTATTTTGTTTTATTCTTGCTTTAATCATTAAATTATGCCATCATTAATTGCATTAATTAATTATATCTGTATATGTGTGTCAGCTGTATGTTTGTTCTATCTCTGTTTAGTGTTGTAACATGCTAACTTGAATTTCCCTCGGGATTAATAAAGTATCTATCTATCTATCTAGCTATCTAGCTAGCTAGCTAGCTAGCTAGCTAGCTATGCTGCTGACTTCACCAGGTCACTCTTGGGAAAGAGCTCTGAGTCTCACAACTGTACCAAATAAAGGATCTAGTAATTATTAAAGTCTGAGTCTTACTTGGACAGACTGCAGGACACCGGCATCTCTGTGCTCCACTCGATCTTCCCGTTCTCACATTTTTGATGGCCTGAAATCGTCCCAGATGGCTTTTCTGTTATGATTTTATACCTGAGACAAAAACAACACTTGTTCAGTTTCACATCAGTTTAATCCTTGCCATCTTTCATCATAGTCACAAGCCACTCTTACATCACTTCCTTGTTCCTGCGTGGCCCTTCAAATGGTCTGAAGGGGAGGCTGCCAGTTGCTGCATGGTAGAATGTGACCCCAATGCTCCACAGGTCGACTGTGGCGCCGTATTTCTTCTGGTGGTCTTTCCTTAAAACGGCACGCTCATACATGTCAGGATGCTGCACAGGAGACACATGAGGAACATCTGTCATAATTCAGTCTAAATGTTAAAAATACACATGGTAATAAATTTACAATCTGATCTTGAATAAATGTTCAGAAATTGACTCAGAAGTCATGTGTACAGATAACTAAAAAAAACAGCCTTAAATGTTGACAAACAGTTAATGATCTGATTTGTACATTCCAATAAATGTGCTCTTCTTATTTAAGATGTTTTCAGGGTCTTAGAATTAAAATTTACACTCCATTATTTTTTTTTTGTAAAAAATGACATATATTTCTAACCAGGTATTCCTCTGTGCCATACAGAGACACAAACTGCTCATCATCCTCCAGCTCTCTGGCTGCTCCAAAGTCTGTCAGCTTGTAAACAGAGCGTCCATCTTCTCCAATGACCCTCATGATGTTTCCAGGTTTGATGTCTCGGTGAACAATACCATACTCTCTGAGGTGGTTCATTCCTGCCACTGCAGACACATC
Source organism: Apogon hyalosoma (assembly GCA_037367295.1). NCBI lineage: Eukaryota > Metazoa > Chordata > Actinopteri > Kurtiformes > Apogonidae > Apogon > Apogon hyalosoma. The sequence continues at coordinate 13,502,661 of JAPQRP010000005.1, forward strand.
AATCAACCAGAGAACAGTCAGCGAGGAAAGTTCTACAACTATGAAACAGCTACAAGGAATGTATAACGTTAAAGGGTTAAACTGACCTGAGTGGATCCTTTCTAGAAATTACATACAAATATTTGTTTTTAATTACACAATAGAGGGTATGCACATGATGTCATACTAGCGGAAGTCACCGCAGTTACACCCACTGAGTGGCAGGAAGAGGGAGATGAGTGGCAGGGCTGGCTTCAATACCGTCTAAACTTAAGAACAATATTAAATTAAAATGGGGAAGAGCTGTTGTGCAATTCATTGTGTGAACAAGTTTGAAAAGCAGTCGGAGCTATTGTTTTACAGGCACCAAAAGCCAAAGAAAAGAGAAGCAGATGGATCCACAAATCCAGGTTTCGTTGCCTGGATTTGTGGATCCCATTTCATGTCAGGTAACATTAATTTATGCTGTGTTTTTGGGTAAAATCATACCTTAAATTGCATATTGTTTTGGCTAACGTTACTTCTTAGTAAAGCTCTTGTTAGCATCTTTCATGGTTTTTGTCTTCATTTTGTGATTCTGAACCTTGTGTTCTACATGTTTTGTAAATGAACTTAAACTGAGGTTAACCCAGTTTTTCAGATACAGGGGTACTGGAGCACAAAGCCACGACGGCGTATTAGGGCCACATAAGAAAATAAAAACATCGTCACTACGACAATAAAGTCATAAATAAAATATTGAGATAAAACCTGTAATTTTATGAGAATAAAATCGAATACAAAAAGTGTCATAATTTTATGAGAATGAAGTTGTTATATTTCAAGAATAAAGCCATAATTTTATAAGAATGAAGTCGTCATATTCCGAGAATAAAGCCATAATATAACTGAATAATGTAACTTAAAACCAGGTGGGAAAAATATCATAATTTACAAGAATAAAGTCGTACCCTGTTGGTCCAAAGCAGTAGTATCTGTGTTGTATAAAGTATTTGATATTAATTCTACTTAAATATCCACAGTACCACTGGGTCAGTCCACTGTCTTCTGTAGATGGACTTTAGATCAGCTGGCTCTGCTCTAGTTTTAGACCCTCGTCAGTGATGATGAAACCATGAATATTTGTTTGCTTCAGGTAAAATGAGTCATGATCTGGATGTCAGGATATGCGATTTCGGCCCACATGCCAGTGTTCGTAGACCACTTGTTCTTTAGTAGCTTGTACAGATCCATGTCAGGTCCAATTGTCCTTAATTTCATTTCATATTCTACATTTTTCCTGGTCTCGCTGTGTTTACTGCTACACTCCATCGTGTCGAGCAAAGTTGTTGCCACTCAGTCCAACTTAGAGGGGCGTGGGCCGGGGGGTGTGTGTAAATGCATACCCTCTATACATGCACTGTTTTTAAATTTTATTTGTGTTTGCTCATACTAGCACTTGAACAGTTATCAAACATTTCTACAATAAAATATCTAAAAACATACTCTATGTTCTACACTTTGTTGACATATACCTAACGTTTTCAACAATGACCAAATTGGGAGAAATATGTCATTTATTTACATTCTGTTTCTTTTGGCTGCCTGTGTTATATCCCATTAACTAAGCTGAAAGATGCAGCTATTTAACTCGTATAAATGACATGAATAGTACACAGCCTGACCAAAAAAAAGCCCCAGATTAATATTTTGTTGGACCATCTTTAGCTTTGATTATGGCATGCATTTGCCATGACATCATTCCAGTGAACTAATGCACATTTATTTCCATCATTGTTTGGACATCAAATGTTGCTGAACCTAGACCTGACCAACTGAATCTACCCCAGATCATAACACTGCCCCCAAACAACAAAATGTCTGCAGTGAAAGTGAAGAGATGTGTCCAGATGTTTTCTCGGTTTGATCAAAATAAATAGAACAAGCGGGCAGAAGTGGTTCTGAACATGAGGACAAGATTTACAAGGATGCAGAGAACCAGTATTACTTACCAACATCGTGCAGAACGATGAGGAACTCATCCTCAGGGAGGCCGTAGGCATTGGATGACTCCTCTAAAACTGTGTAGAGACTGCCACAAGGACAATACTCCATCACCAGGACCTTATGACGAGTGTTTGACTGGAAAAATACAAGTAAATCTGATTAGAAATCAAAGAAAAGGAAAATTACTTTAGCCACCTCTAGCTACATCAAGGTGAGAGACAGAGGATAACATGATGATTACACAAGAGTAATGGGAAAGGCTTCTCAGTTAAACAATGGGAAAAACATTTTCCATATCATCCTGTATTTTTGACAAAAGCTACCTGAGTTTGCTGTTGCTGTAACCTGTGAGCATTCAGACACAAAAACATTGAGTTTTCATAAAAACATGAGATATGTGGGAGTTAGTCATCTTTTGTAAAACACGCAAAAGTTGTGCTTTTGGTTGGATTCCAACATTTCCAAATCTTGCATAGAAGCATTGTTTTTTTTCTTCCTCTTTGCCCCTTTTCTTCTTTGTAACCACACTGCTATACTTCTTGGCAGTGTGTAAATTTACTCACCTCCTCCTCCACAGCAAACAGTTTTACAATGTTTTTGTGGTTGAGTTTCTTCAGAACTTCAAACTCTCTCATCTGGACATCGAGTGGCCTCAAAAAACTCAGGTTGTTGAACACTTTGACAGCATACAGGTCTCCTGTTTTCTACAATGACACACAAAAACATAGTACATTCACACCAAGTCTTGAGAGAAAATAATCTTTCCTATATGGCAGAAAATCATTCTTAACCATAAAAAAATATATACAATGCAAACAGAAACCTTTATACATGAGTCTAGTTTTCAGTCTACACATGTTCCCAGTCCTAAAAAATGAACAAATACCATAAAGGAATCCTTAGATTTTTAAAACATAATCATGAATATTTTAGTGTAATAAATAAGTTGTCAATTATAAAGTTTCTTTTAAATTGCCATTTCCTGCAATGCAATTATTTGCAATAAATTAAAATGAGTAATATTCATAGAGGAAAAAAAATTTAGAAATATTACCCAAATCAGCAGTCAAATAATGCATTTTTTAAGTTTATTTTCTACATTAAAAGGATCAAATTATGTTACCCACATTGTATTGAGGCTGTTTGAGTTTTGAGTTCTGTGAGGATACATAAACTTACATGGATAATACCAATGGTTTAAAATGAACCAACAGGAAAGAGTGGAAAATATTGTGCTCAAAGTTTTCACTGTTTTGTCAGATATTATGCATTTGTCAGTTGTGCATTTGTTAGAGAATCACTCAGCCTTTGTACATGTTGTATTTATTAGGTTGTGGCTGTAGATTAACTCCATATTCCTGCATTCTGATCATAAACTGTACATATTTACAGGATATATCTGTACATAGAGTCTATAGCCCTGATGTTGACAGGTGCTCAGCATATCCAAATATTCAGGAAGTGACTCAGGAAAGTCTAAAAACATATTGGTGTTGCACTGATATCAATGACTCATTATCTGATGGCAGAATAGAGCTTAAAACCTCTGGTCCGAGTCAGTCTGAAAGGTTAATGACACAAAAAGTGGGTCACAATATTTCTGGTTCAACTTCCTGCCTGGTTGACCTCTATTGTATTTCATTTCTCTCTTTCTGTCCATGTTTCCTGTCTCATTCCTGCTGTTTACTATTGAATAAAGGCACAAATTGCCCCAACACTACCAAAAAACATCATAATGGGCACCTTTTGGATTTTCTTTTAGTTGGATGTAAGATGCTGTTTTTGGGCTGAATCATCCTACCCAACAATTTGAATTTGTTGAATAAACATCCCATTATTGAGTTTTTGCAGGTTTGTCTCAGGGTAAGTGAAAGTCTGTCTTTGACCTCTGACCCCTCCAACAGTAGTTCAGGTGAGTAGTTGTCAGATCTTACTTTGTGTCTGCCACGGTAAACATTGGCCGTCGCCCCCTGACCCAGCAGGTCTGAGATCAACCACAGGTAGTTGGTGGTGCTCTGCATCTTGACGGTTGAAAGAGAGGCTGCAGGAAAAGAACCGGTCAATACAGTGGTACAAAAACAAAAAGAAAAAAGTAGAGAAAGAGAGTGGAATCTGATTATACTGATATCGTGGTCAACATATTAACACTTAGGCCACAGAACAAATGTAAGAAAGTTCTCTGATCACTTACTGACTAAATATATTTTTTTTATTAGTAGTCAAGAAGGCTAATACCCAATGCTGAACTAATCCAGTATACGTTTCAACAACTGCATAATACATCCATAACACTGAGAAAGAAAATTAAGTTGTCAGCCTTAATCTGCAATAAAAATGAAAATACTCATAAATACCATTATTTATACAGAGGGACAAAAAGATAAAAACACATACATATGTAAGTTGGGTTAAGGTAGCAATTGTTCATGGTTTTAAATCAAGCTCTAATATAATCAGTTCACAAAAATTGAAGAAATAGAAAAAAAAGTTCCCCAAAGCTGTATTAAATAACTATATCTAGTACAACTTTGATTTGCTCTGAACTGTGTGTCTTAATTCCAATTCAGTAGAACAAGACTGTAATGCAGGGCACAGACACTGAGGCAGACACAGTGGTGATCAGTTATAACTGGAACAGCAATAACTGGAAAAATGCTGACGACTGAATTTGATAATTCTCAAACTGTTGGGCGGCAACTATTACTTCATCAACATTAGTGAGGAACTATTGTAAATCTCGGGGTTTTTCCAAGATCAAAATGAGGCAGAGTTGGTACCGCCCTGATCATATGTACTGCACCTTCGACAAGAAACATTTGCTAGGAATTCCAATACTTAATGTTGAGTATTGCTCCTATTTGGTAAACAAATGTAATGGTTTGGGAGCACCATCAGAGGTGCATCATGCTGATTACTGTAAAGCATCACAACGTAGGCATAATGTTGCAAATGCAGTAACCAATGACAGAAAACCACTAAGTGCAACTGGTATTAGAGATTACTGCTTTGCATGAAAACATCAAACGGAGTTAACAAAATATTTGATAGTTCTGGTAACCTTGAAAATCTCTATGCAGAAAAAACATAACTGTTTCATTGATGCTGTTGTTTGACAGTAAAATTAATGGTTTTTTTTTTTGTTTTTCTTTAATTTAAAGACTCAGCATTTTATATTTAAGGACTTCTAGTGATGAAGATGTGGGTGGCAACCATGTAAATACCCCTCAGCCTTCCCTACGGTGGCCACAAATCCCTCATTAGAAAATATGCTTGTTTTGTCCCTTCCAAGCTTTTTAGTTGAGAGAATAATAATACTGACAAAGAGGATGCCAGTGTAAACATTGGAAGCCACCTGCTATAAAAGGGTAAAAAGAGGAAGTACATTTTCAGCTACTGTAGAAACATTTCAGCAGTCCACAACACAATGGACAATGACCCTCCATAGATATAAACTACTAACAGTTCATTTATCAAAATTAAGAATCTTTATTTGTCAGCATTTTATATGCATTTAACCCATTACTAGCTACACATGCAGGTGAGCAGATAACACTGCAGCCTAAGAACAGTGGGCTGCCTTGTCAAACAACCGGAAGATAATGGGGGGGGGAGTGCCCTGCTCAAGGGAACATCAGCCAAGAATTTCTCAGCTGGTCCTCAGAATCAATGTGCAGCCCCTTCAGTCACAAGCTGATTCTCCAACCTTCAGTCTCCTTGATTACTGATTATTAGTGGCTATTGGACTTGAAAAAACAAAACAAGTGCTATAAAAACAAAACATACTAGTTGATCTCTGCTAGCTCATTATAAGGTCACAAAAACACGAGGGTTTTTAATTTAGTATAATTTACCACTAATGAAACATAGTTATTAGAATATGATAATTCACTGCTGGCATTAAATGCAACCACTGCAAAAGATCATTCTCCTGACGTTGTATGCAAATAAGTGACCATAACAATGGTTGTTGTTTTTTTTTTTTCCTTAATAAAAAATACACTCAATACTATTACCAACGGGTACAATGTACGTGATAAATTAAATAGAAAATACAGCCGTGTCTATTTGGTGCTGACGTCAGTGGGAAATTCCCATCAGGCCTCAAACAACAAAAACCTGCTAAGATAATTCACCGTGATACAGCACTTTACACATGTATAAAATTAATCTAATGCAACTTCATCGGCTCCTGCTACTTAACAGCCCACTGTCATATCATCGAAACCCGTACATTAATTCCGCCGTCACATATTTCATAAGAAGTGTTGAATAAAACCAGTTAACGTTAGCTCTCTAGTGACGGTGTTAAGAGTTCAATTATCTGGTTGTTTAATGTTATAAACCGGTGTTAAAATGGTGTTTTCTCGCATAATTTCACTTTCGATAACGAGGTTAAAATAGGAACTCAGATTATAGCTATATAGATAGCTAACTATTTAACCTGTCAAAGGTTATCGAATACACCAGCTAACACATCGAGTTTCATAACGGTATTGGTGAAAAACCAGTAACCAGTGTTTCAGTCGTATAAAATGATTCGTAATTATTTTGTTTATTTCCTCACCTTTTCTCCTGCGACCGAGTCTTGTTCTTCCGTTGTTCCCCGGTCACGTGACGTGGATGGCTCAATGAGCGTCGAGAACAGGGAGAAGGGGGCGTGGATCAACACGACAAATCTCATTACCGTAAATATCACGAGAGTTGTGGTATCGTTAGCAAATGATACAGGTCCTGAAAATCTTATGGCTTTTATTTGCCTCCGTTTACTTTGTGTTGTTCTATTTTCACTTGGTGACAAACACTGGCGATCTTTGTAGAGCTAGGGACAAATGGGGAATAATGACCGCGCTAAATTGAAAAACATAAAAAAAACAAAGCTCATTGCGCACATCGGTTGGCCGGCATGATATTACGGTAGCAGCAGGAAAAACTGGAAAACGGGAAATCAAAACCGATACTCACATATTACGCAACATACTGGTTTGAACCATTTGAACCATGAATCCTACGTGGAATTCAAATAGGAATTAAAAAAAAAGATTGTCAATAAATGACTGAATGATTGCAGTTTTTAGGCAGAAATACTGAGGTATACTTGGACAGACGAACCCTTTAACATTACCAACAAAACTATATGGCTAAAATGTTGACATTCTGACCTAGCCGTTGATAAGTAAAACATTTTCAATCTAAAAATATAAAGTGACCACAAAAAATTAGAGAAGTTCACCTTTCTTTGTGGCATCAAAAGGAAAGCTCACGAGGTCACAGAAACATATATGCGCATCTTTTAGGTCAACAAATATTTTCTAATTTTATAATAAAGCTGATTTATAGTATGGATTTGATATATGGGTCATGGCCTTCAAATCAACAGCTACAAGACGTTTTGAAAAATCTTTTTTGTAAGTAATTTGCAATTGAAGTTTTTTGACATGCAGAATTTAATGTTAACTTTATACTATGTTTCTTATGTTGTAACATATGAAGACTCTTCATCAGTACTGTTGAATTAATGAGAAAGTTAAATCATCACACAGGCAATAGTCAGGTAAAAGTTCACTCACTTATATTTAACAAAAAGAAAAAAAATCAGCATTTCATGAGTTACAACAGCTTATGGTGGCAGCTGGATGGGCTGTACAGGTCCATCTGTTTTACAGGTAAAGCAGTCATCATACAAAAACATCGAGTTAGTGGAAATTAAATGAACAAGACGAACCAAATGTTGGTCATCTCCAGATCCTTGCAAAGCACCATGAGATCCAAACAGATGAAGAATAACATTTAAAAAAACGACACAAACTTCTGTTTTCCTGTTGAACCTCTGATAACATGAAGATGAAAGTGCTTTTTTTAAAAAATGAATGAACCTCAGCGTTTCAACATCTTTAACAGTTATACTTTCTTTGACCCTTTTCAACCACTTTCCTCTCTGTACAAAATTTCCAATGTCCAAAACAAGTCGAAGACTGACAATGTTTTACAAACATTCAGATTGCTCATTTGTCTGATTTTGGGTTTCATTTTCTGACAAAAAGCTGGAGAAAATTCACTCTTGAATTTTCACTTCAACTTGGTCATCAGTACCTTTTGTATTTCCGAGTCTCATTTAACTTAAGCCATTTCAGTCAGTTCAGGCAAGTTTTTCCTTTTACTCGGATGCAGTTTATTTGTCACCGACACAAACCAGACAAACAATAATCTGAAATTCACAGCCAAAATTCACCATGTCAGTCATCCAAGTTAATTTTGGACTTTTTTTTGCCAACACTCAAAACAAACATCCGCCTTTACACAACACTTCTCCAGCTGCACGACAACCAAGTTTTGTACCAGAAAATCAGTTCAAAGAATAAAAGTACTGTAAAGTGCAGTTAGAGAATGAGAACCTCTCCCAAAAAATGCTTTTTAAAATCATTGTGTATATGTGCGGTCGGCATGAAACACCCCTGCATGTGTCAGTCAGTGATTGTACCACAGGTAGCTCGTACATGTTCACCTACGGAGGCTGTAAGGAGCCAAAAATATACATCATTACTGGTACAAGATACACTGGACATTTGGCATCGTCACTGGTTCTTGTTTGGTTGATGTTCAGGTAACATTATTACTTGTACATGTACTGTTTAAAAAAAAAAAAAAAAATTGGATTTTTTCTTGTCTAGGGTCAAAGTATTGAAATTTACTCACTTAACCAAAGTCCTGAAAGATGCATCAGTTTTACCTTGTGCATGAGATTTCTATGTCTTAAGGGGACAAGTTATTATGGGTAAACAAGTCATGAATTTGTGAATTAATAATTTCAGTCCAACAGTGATTATCCACAAAATAAAGCATCAGCAACTGAGCTGGTTGTACACTTAAGATCACTCATGAGAAAAATGCACTGAATTATGCACAACATAAAACAAAGACTAGTCATCTTTCAGGATGTAAGAGATACATTTTGATGACATAAATTCTGTTCTTGGACATTAATGATTACTTATGGGAAGTTTAGGGCTTGGTATTTCATTTGAGGCAGGAAAAACTAAGTGGTAATTTAAATTTTGTGAAGATAGTTCATTTAGAAATCATTTTTAGAAAACAATAATAAAGGAAAACAATTTAATATTAAGTGACATTATGGGTATTAAAGTTCGTTCTGTTTATATTAACTAAAACAATGACAAAATAATTCAAAGTTTAGTTGTTTTACCACATTTTACTCATACATTTTTCAATGCTATACATTTTATCTTTATAGTTGTTTTATCTGTAAATTTCTGAAATTATTTGCCCTTTGGAACATGTCAGCTTTTACTTGAGAGCAAACATCAGCCTTTAAACTTTAAAGAAACAATAATTCGACATTTACTGTGACAATTATTGATATCGACTGATGAGAATTTTTTAATTCTGGCAACATTTTCTAGCCTTTATCACCCAGCTCTATCTTCAACTATCAGAAATCAGGCATCATGTTTTGACAAAAACCAAGCCCCAAACATTCTCAATTTCTTGGTATTTTTCTTTCCTGTCTAGAAAATTTCAAAACAAAAGGAAACAAACTGTCTCCGAACACTGAAATGCCTCATTGTGCTTTCAAGCTCCTGACATCAAATGGAGAAAGCAAACAGACTAATGTGCATACAAATAATACAATATGATGGGTATGTAAAGCATCAGATTGTCAGTTTCATGCTGGTGTTAATTTTTTTTCTCTCCTCATTGTGACCCTCAGAAGCCGAACAGGAGGGAAAATGCTCCCCCGGTGATTAGACAATGTAGCAAGGTATCTTCAAAAATATATTTCTGTCTGGTCATCACAAGAAGCACAAAGACAAGAACAGACTTACAAAAATAAAAACAAACACAAAAAACATGACATGATCGTCAAGGCAACAGAGTCGATGCCGCCTCATGTTCACCTCTGGTCCCCGACACTTTCACCTGCCTCCACGCTGTTAAAAATTTTGGCACATCAGTCCTTCAAACATCAGACTGACTTCACATGAACAGACTAAAAACCTGGATATGTTCTTCGATTTGACCTATCTGAGATTGTCGCCGTACGTTTGGAGTGATATTCTGTAGAAAAATATAATGAGGCAATATAAAAAAAAAAAAAAAGACGGAATGAAAAGTACTGCAAGAATTCAATGGATAGATTTACAATGATTTTCTATATAGCTTATAAATACATTTATCTACACAATATGTGGTACAAAAATACTATATAGCATTTAGTGGGCACTGGTTTCCTTTGTGTTTTTTTCCTCAACATAACATTAAAAAAAACAAAAACATATGAAGATGTGTAACTGGTCAGGCACAAGATCATGTTGTATATGAGAAACGCTGTTTCCTCCAGAAGAGAATCCAATAAAGTCACTGTGCAGCTTTGGGTTGTTTCACCTCAAAAGAGACGGTTGCAGTCAGGCGTTTGAAGATTTAAATGAGGACTGAAAATGTTGAACACAAGCGTACATTTTGGTTAATACCCTGTCTGAACATCGCTGATGATTGGTGGAGGTGAGTCATGTGGCATCAGAATCTTAAACATAGTGGCACATGTACAGTTTTTACAGAGGCTGTGACACGACGAAAGCAAAACATTTTCTAGTGGTTTCTCATGAGATTCTTTTAGGTTTTAAATGGTTCATAGTATGCTTTACATAGTAACGTATTCAAGAAATAATAGTGTCTACTGAACTTTGGAGAGTTAATGAGTAAAAAACACCTAGTTGTGGACTCAAAATGGTTCAGTGGATGCTTCTGAGCATTTAGGAGAGCTTTAAAAATGAGTCCTGTTAATGTCTAATACTTTTAGTTCAGAATGACTGGACTGAATATTCAGGATCGTTTTTGATGTTTGTGTGAAAGTGTGAATATATTTATGAGATCAATCTCTATTGGCCTGAAATTCTCAGCATAGTTTAGTGTACAGCAGATCCTTTCTGGAGTTTCAGATAAAACTTCTAGATGTTACAAATGAAACTTTCTAAATAGTTTCAAAAGCAGAAAGATATTTCTTACTAAGAAAATGTTAAATGCCCAAGAGCTCCAAACAGTACGTATCTGAAGTACAGAAAGCTTAAGAAGCCTTGAGATAGTTTAGAGTACAGTATGTACTACATGGTTTTTGCTGAGCTCATTGTTCCAGATAAAAGATATTGACAGAAACCCTGTGGATCAGTCCCACACCATCTAGTTTTGGGAGTTTTACATGAATGCGATCTAGTGCCTCCAAGAAAATTTAAAAGCACCAAAGTTAGTTTCTGGTCAAAGACATTTCAGATGTTTTTTTTTTTTTTTCCACATTTATATTCTTGTGAGCTTGACATGGTTTCATTGAGCGGTTTATTGTTTATAATATGTGCAAGATGACTTATGAAAAAAATTTCAGGGATGCAAGGAAAAATTGTGAGTGTAAGACAGTTTGGTTCTAGATAGTTTTACTGGATGTTATTTTGGAAACAAGAAACCTGAGCAGCAGATTCTATCTTAGTGTGGATAGTTTCTGGTGTCAGCACTGTTTATAGTGTATGAAATATATGATAAGCTCAAGGCAGTTTTTATTTTTATTTTAATGAGCTGTAGATATTTTCTTTTGCAAAAAAGATAATTTTTAATTCCCTAAACATATTTCCTACTGGACTCCAGATAACTTTTTGCACATGAAATGATTTCTTCCCAGTTTCTAGTTTCTGGTGCACCTCACTCAAGAAACATAGTAAAAAAAGTTTTGCTCATGTCCTCTTACAGGCTCTTTAGTGTTTTATCAAATTTGTCTGCAGCATCGTCACTACTTATGATTGGCTCGTTCTTTTTAATATGTGCCAGTTAGTGTTTTTGCTTCAGCTTCTGGCTTTTGTGGCTCTGCACGACTCGCATCCACAGCAGACATGATCTTACGAACCGTTTAGTAAATGAAAGAGGAGGTAAATCTAAATCAAAGACTCAGTACCACATTCTGTGTTTCCAGCTGCTCCTGTTCCAGTTTCCATGGTAACTACAGACAGACAGACAGACAGACAGACTGCTGCCGAGTGGAGGAGCCTCCAGGGGGCGCTCTTCTCTTCTCCACCTGTAGCTGCTGTTTGTCATATTTGGCATCAGATAAGTTAAATGTCCTGCTGTGTGCTTTTTGTCCTTCAGCCTCTTTTCTCCTAGTTTAAGGCAACTTATATTTGTGATGATTTTAATAAAACCTTTTCTTAAAAAATGTACAAATTTCTTAATACAAACCTCTATGGCATTATCAGTAAACACTGTATAGAAAATATATAAATATGCTTTCTCTTTTTTAATGTACAAAGTTCTGCAGCTCCCGTTTCTCTTTTGTTTTCCTTTTTTTGTCCTCCTGGATCAGTCTCTCTTTCCCATTTTTAACCTCAGATATGCACAATTACTATTTACATTGAGGGGGCGGAGCTGTGCGGATGGAGGGGGTTTCAAGGCTCACGAGGAGTCCGTGCATGGTGATGGCGGTGGCGGGTAGAGGTGGTGTGAGTAGCTGCGTTCGGTGTAAGGCGACGGCGGGCAGCTCTCACAGTTCTCCTCCGCCGACAGGTACTGGCTGCGGGGCGTCGGCGGCGGCGGGAAAGGCTCCGAGTCATAGTTGAGGTCGCTGGTGTAGCCCTTGGCGGCGGCGCTGGATTTCAGCGGTACCCGGCGTCCCGGTGTGTAGTCGCTGTCGCACACATCGGTGCTGCAGGGGGTGGTGGGCGGGGCAAAGTGTCGGTAGGTGTAGGGCCGGTAGCTGAGAGGGAAAAATAGAAAACATATTAACATGTTAAACCCTGGGCCATTTGTTTGGGCATCATTTCAGCATAATACAAAACAACGGAATAGCAGAGACTTCATTCAATTAAACCAAATTATAATCAGAAAAAAGCAAAGGTAAGACAAAATTCATGATCATCACTTCATAATGCAACCTTCATTTTTGCTCTTTTTTTTTACTTGTTCAGTGAGTTTTAGTGTTAGAGAAATAATACTTGTACTGTTGGATCTGCTTAGTGTTAGCGCTGAAAGTTTGTCTTGTTTTATGCAATTATTCATGGCATATAATGGTTGGCTTATATAGATATTTGCCCATTTAACTGCTTGTTTGGATTGTTTTCTGTTGTCTGACAATTGGTTTTGTTGAGTTTCAGCTGATGTTCTTCCAGTCGTGGATTTATAGAATGCGTATATTGCCAAAAGCGTTACATAGCATTACCATGGCAACACAGATATAACTGTGGCTGCCTCAGGTACTGGGGGCAAATGGTCTTAAGAGGCTACATGCTAAAGCAGCTTCACAGTAAGATATCAAAATGTACACAGAAAATACAAAGATCAGGAAAGAGCCGAATGTCTCTGAGGGTTTGTTGTAAATGTTCATACGCCACAGAAATCCAAACACAGCCGAGTGTAATCCTACTGTGTGATTATATTTCAAAACCAAATCAATTACTCTGGAACCCACCAATATATAGCAGATGGAAAATAAAACACTTCTGGTATAAGAAGTTTGGAAAAAACAGTACAAAACAAAAAACCTCATAAGCAAGAGCAGGTAATTTGAGTACCTGTAGGACCGATGTGTTGAAGGGCTATTGGAGGAATAACCAAACTCCATGGTGTACTGAGAACGCACTGTAGCAGGAGACGGTGGAGGATTCAGGATCTGGAACAAGAAATATATAATCCGATATGAAAAATGACATAATTTGTTCCACAAATAACACGAACATGCTTAAGGATACTGCAAGTC
>JAPQRP010000005.1:13516949-13537193 GCA_037367295.1 Apogon hyalosoma
ACGGTGGAGTATTCAGGATCTGTAACAATAAAAAAAAAAAAAAAAAAAAAAAAAAAGAGACCAATGCTCAGTTCAATTACATTTAAGACAGGGATGTACCATGTAATGAAACGCTTTGTTATGTGGGTATGAAACTATAGATACTGATCATTACCACACAGCTCTAACCTTACTACTATGGCAGTATTACTATTTAGTACTTTTAGTCCATCCTCTGTGTTTACATGTCTCACCGGGGGGAAGTAAGTGCCCTTTGTGCTGGACGAGCTGCTGGATGAGGCTCCGGTGACATGGGCTCGGTCATACGGAGGGCCACTGCTCCCGCCCATGATGCTCAGGGAGCCAATCATAGACTTCCCCCTGGACATACCTGTTGACAAGAGGAAGTAAACATTAGCATCATGTTTACTGACAAAACCTACATTAGTAAGTGGGGCAGAAGCGCAGCATCACCTGGTAGTGAGCTGGACAGGGAGCTTGGATGTGGTACATATCCCAGAGGCACTGACGACGGACCATGGACCACGAAGTCATTTGTGACCGTCTCGCCATCGTCCTTCATCTGTGGACAAAGGACGCGCTGACACACAAAGTAGATGGCACCAACGACAAACAATGCCATGACCACGCACACGATGGAAACGATGGTGTTGTTTGATGGAGGCGGAGGCTCCTCTGTCGGATCTGAAACCACAAAAGAAGACTGGTATTAAACTGCAGTTACTCATCTTATACACTAATTTGATTGTATTTGGTGCAACATGAATTATCAATTAAATTAAAACAACTTAAAACCAGGAAATAGATTTTGACATAAAAATGTCTTTTTTAAATTAAAGAGTTTTCACAATTGTGAAAAACATCAAAACAAGATGCAAAGAAAATACAGAAATTAAAAAACATATTAGCATAATAAAAAGACCAAATTTAATTTAATTTATTGTTTCAGTGGTGCTGATGATTTGTTTAATATAGTTTCCTGTAAATTTTCAGATTAAAGAATACAATAAAACAAATGAATGAAACAGGTTCAGGTGTGAATAATATCAAACTCACAGCAACCAATCTCATCTGAGTTGTCGGTACAGTCCATGTTGTGGTCGCACTTCTTGTGTTTTCCAATGCACTGACCATTAGAGCAGCTGAACTGATCAGGAGGACAGCGCACTGAGGAAAAAACAATACACTATAATTACAAAATTTTTTTTTGTTTGTTTTGAACTTTTTAATCTAATTTTTATTCATTATCGATTTGTTTTATTTCCATTTTAATCTTCTTATGCTGCAGTTTGTTAAAATTACTATAAATGTATGTTTGAAATGTGCACAAAGAACTCAATCTGTGACTACGTAATACCAAATATTAAGGTATAAAACACCGTGAAGAATTCATCTGAACAAAACTGACAATTTCCCATTTACAAATAAAATCTGGAGATTGCCATCAATGTGATTTTAAACTTTTATAGCTTGATTATAATTTGTAATTCATGTTAGAAAACATTTTTACATAGCTTAAAAATAATAAAGCATGTGTGCATCGCTTGTGAAGAAACATAAATGGTCCAGTTTGCCATAATTTCATTCACTGACCACTGAATTCTAAAGCAGAAGACAATAACATTCAATATTCATAGGTTTCAATCAACCTAATATACTTCATTATTGGAGTAAAAAACAAACAAACAAAAAAGGCTAAAGGTTTATGTACAAACAGAACATAGAACCGTAGCAGCAGAGACTCTGATTGTTCATATATTTAAGAGTTAACACTTAAAATCTAAACTCTGAGATCTTTGATAACACAGTGATGAAGCAGAGAAAAAGTATAGCTGAGTAGCATGTCTGACCTTCACACTTGTTCTCGTCTGATCGGTCCTGGCAGTTGATCTCTCCGTTGCAGCGGAGGCTCAGATCGATGCACTGCCGGCTGTCACACTGGAACTCTGACTCGGAACAAACTGGACAGTCCTCCTCATCGCTGCTGTCATCACATTCAGGGTAACCGTCGCAGCGCCACGCCTGTGGGATGCAGTCGACCTCTCCAGATGTGCAGGAGAACTGCTCTGGAGAACAGGTGGGCGGCTCTGAGGACGACAAAGAACAAGGCTGAATGGGCAAGACGCCCCTGATAGCAGCCACAAAAACAAGCAGTGAGACTGGTGTGTTTATTTCACCTCCACAGGACAGCTCGTCCTGCAGCAACACCAGGTGGACAGGACAAGAGCAGCGAGTTGTCCCGTCACCCTTCACGATACAGATGTGGGAGCAGCCGCCATTGTCCCAGGTACACGGGTGTTTACCTGCAAAATATCAGACAGGTGAGTTGCACAGATTTTGGCTGACTTTGATCACATTAAAAATATCAGTGAAGTTTGGAATGGTGATATGTTGCTGCTGTAAACGATATATATTCAAGAACCAACTTCCGCTATGGTACCTACAAGTCCTCAAACCAGAATTTCACAAAGCCTTAAATCCCATTAGGTGTAAGCAGAGTTACATTTTCAGTGATCACAGAAATATCATATTGTCAATTTATTCTGAACAGAGACAAATAGATTTGTGGATAATTTACAGGGTGTGTAAAGGTCAGACTTACTGTACTCTCTCATGTCAAGCTCATGGACAGCGTGGATGTCGCTCAGGTAGGCGATGCGTGCCTGGATCTTGGTGCGGCCCTCCCTCGTCGTCTTGTCGATGCGTTCGATCATCTGTTGCTGCTTGTCGATCCAGTACAGGTGGTTCCCAAACACTGTCAGGCCAACCGGCTGAAGGATGTTGGAGTCAGCGATCACGATGCGATTAGCGCCTGGAAACAAAAACGGTAGGGACAAAACAAAAACAAAAAAAGGTTGCAGGGCGAAGAACTTCAGGAGCAAAGAGGCAACAGAATGGGAGAAGAACTGAGGGAGAGGTGGGAGGTGGAGGGGAGGAGGCAGCGAGGACTGACACGTCAGAGCTTCAGAAAGTATGGTCATGAAGTCAGCTCAATCACTGTATCAGTGAAATGATACCTACAGAAAACTTAGATATAAATATAAAGTGTTCGAATATAGATATAAGATGTAATGATATTTTTAAATGATAAATTAAATGTTTTATTATTCTCTGAATGTGTGAGATTATGCAATGAATATGTAATTTAGTTGCAGCCCAAAATAATATGCATTAAAAATCAATGACGAAAAAATAAATTCTTTAAAAAATGAGTGAGATATATTACACATACTCTTTGTTTCACTAGAGTTTTCTTGATGAGACGCAGTGACACAACATGCCTTTTATGTTGTGTTTTGTGCAAAAATGATAATGATAGCTGACTCCTATTTCAACTCTGAAATGGGTCAAGGCATAGTTAATCTGCAGATAAAGAATCAAAAATATTTACAGGATATGTGGCACAAACCTGACTATTGGAAGAAATGAATATAAATGTGAATACTTGCTTTAACTCAATAACTGATACAGTGCATTGCAGACATGTAATGCTTTATTAATATGATAAAGAATTCAAATAAATACGTAAGATCTACCTTCAGTGTCCACATTTTTCAGTACTTTAGAGCTATATTTAAAAATCACTCTGATCTGAGACAATACTTGCAGTCGATGTCTCACTTCAACAGCTTCATGTTTTTCATATCTCAACAGGGTTCAGTAATCTCAGAGGTGGAAGGTCAGTGCATATACCACTGTACTCAAGGACAATTTCAGGACTACTAGTTTATGTGAGTGCTTCAATTTTGTGACATGTAACAACTGATGACAAGTTGACTGAAAAACAAACATAATTTGTCGTTTTCCAAGATTAACTGTCTCTTTACTTTACTCACACTCACCACTTTAAGAGGTTATTAATGATTTTTTTCCTGTCAAATATTTAAGCAAACTGACTCTCTTTGGATTTATGACTGGTGTTAAGTAGTCTTGTCAATCTTAGTTGGTAGTGTTTTTTAAGGTTTCAACAGTTATCAGTTAAAATAGCAAAAGAATGCAATTTTTGGCTGGAGTTTTTTTTTTTTGTTTTTTTTTGTTTTTAAGTGTTTACATACAAAACATGATAAGCTGCCAAACTGAGCAGGAAGTATTTAGCAACTTAGGCAACATGTTTTCTTCTTTTGATAGTTTACATTTCACTGTACTACATTTTTACAGAGAAGTATCAGTAACTTGACTGAACCAAATGAAAAACCAGGTGCAAATACTGGCAAAAACATTAACTGATAAGTCTTCAATTTAATCTCTATGTGTATAGCACATTTCATATGCAGATAAACTCAGTACAACTATGACTTTGGCTTCAGCTGAGAGCAGTCGCATCAGATCTGTGTCATTACTGTAAACAGCCTGATGGGGGCACCACAGAGCAGCAGCTCAGAATAAATGTAACCAGCTGAGCGGATGATCAAAGACAAAAAATGACCTCTGCTCTGGGCTGACGGTGTCGTATTTACGTCCTCTGCAGACCCCCGTACACATGGTTTACATTCCTGTTGGCCTGCGTGGGGACCAGAGAATCAGTGGAATGTGCTGAGCTCGGGGCTCCCCACCAACCCCCCACCTCCACCACACCCCTGAAAATCCTTAAAGATCGTCTGTTCACACATTTACTCCCCTCCACAGTGTTAAACCTCTGACAGATGGACCTCTGCCAGCAAACAGGACTCTCAAGGCACAAATCTGAGATAAACTTTTTACCTTTCAAACCTCAAAACTAAAAACATAGCAACAGGTCAAGGAGATGGAAGATTTCATCTACTAATACTATACAATAGATTTCTGTTAGAGGATGTGTGAAACAAGCCTGAACACTGTTTAAAATCTCTTTATGATACACTAACAAGGGGAAAAATGTGATTTTGATAAATTTAATCCATGAACAGAACATTAGACCAGGTCACTGTCAAACTGGAGCTAAATCATTTTGATTATATCAGGGTTTCTGCAGGTATCAGCAAATCTAATTTAATGCTTTAATGCCACTTTAAACAAATTTAATGCCCATGTCCAACTGCAGATACAGTTTTATATGTAGTTTTATATATATACATGACAGTTTACCGACAACAGGCTTTAACCAGGTTTTGAATAGTTCCTCCTCCAATCACTTCAGCTGAAACTTGCATTTTCACATTTTTCCAACATTTGCCAATATTCCCTCCGCTCTTTCACTACAGCATGAGCACGCTCACAGCATGTTGCATTCCAAGCATCTGGTGTTGTGGCCATAAACAATAGCCAATTAAAGGGTTCTGCCTGTCAATCATCACACTATACTTCTGATCAAAATTATTAAATGTTTATATAATCAAAATAAATGGTGAATAACAATGCTTTTGTCCATCAAGTGTATTTAATTTTTTAATGCCTCTGGACATAGAATTTAATGGTTTTTAATGTCGTTTAAGGACTTAATTTTCACAAAATCTATTTGATGACTTTTAATGCTTTTTAATGACCTGCAGAAACCCTGTGCATGAAGTACGTATATCACTAGTGAAAAACAAGACAAAAGGGTGATTTTACTGGCTCTGCATTCAAACCTTATGACAAGAATCGATACAAAATATAACACAGCACTTATCACGTGTAACAACTTTCCCACCCAACTACCAGTTTTTGCCCCTAATTTTGGACAGCCTTGAGGATTTCAACAAAAATTTGGTTTCCAACTGAAAATGTCTACAAATTGTTAAAAAAAAAAAAAAAAAGACAGTCAAAACAGCAACAATGGAGAAGTCTAAGAAAACGGTTGGAAAAACACTATGAAGTGATCCACTGATAAAACCCTCTCGTGAGTTTCAGGAAAAGCTAGAAAGAAGTTTGTGAAAAAGCAAACTTTATAATAAACTAACTGAAGTTTTGACTGAGGATGATTTCACTCCAATGCAGGAGCAAACAAAGCTTAAAAAAAGCCTTTCAAAGGATTATCAAGACTCAAACAGTGCTAAAATGTAGTGGATGGTTAATGTTCACCAGTATTGGCACCAACGTACCAATAATCTTGGGCAGAACCAGTTCAGAGCTCATTAGGTGGAAAAAGTCACCCATATATATGAGGTAAGGGTCGTGTAACAATGCCTAATACAGACAGATTATCACAGGACCTGGCTCATATAGTAGCTGACGACACATCCTCAACTGAAATTACTGATTCTAAAGAAAAATATCTACAAAAAAAAAAAAAAAAGTTATTTCAATAATCAGTTCCAGATTTGCTGGCTGAGTTACCTCCAGTTTGATGTACAGGGATTCACATATTTCTGCTTAGGTATTAGTTCAGGGGTTTTGCAGTTTGTAACATAGTCAAAGATACATTTTCAGTGATATTAACCGATTCATCTGCTTTTTTGCACACAATTCTCAATACAAAAACCCACTATCAGTCGACATCTTAATCAACCTACTGAATAATCTGATTTAAATTAAAATCTAAAACTATCCGCAAATACGATGATTAAGATTTCCATTTCCCTCATTGACCTCTAAAAGCAACACTTAACAGAATCAAATAATATCTGACAATGTGATGACAGTTGGGTGGTTTAACCCTGAACTCACCAGAGAGGTCACTGCTCTCGATGCGTCTCAGGTCCGAGTCGACCCAGAAAAGCTTCCCCACCTCGTTGTCGATGGCCAGGGCGACAGGTTTCCCCAAACCGCTGAAAAACAAAACCTCGCGTTCCGTGCCATCCAGCGCTGCCCTTTCGATCTTTGGCGAGCGCTCCAGCAAGTTGGTGAAGTACATGTACCTGCAGGACGACACAGAAAGTCTCAGTTTGACTACTGAAGGGCAGAATGGTAACTAAACAAAACACCAAAAATGTGGCTGCTGTCTGGTTTTAGTTTTTGTTGAAGCTGTTACAATGATGGAAGAAGAGAAAGAAGTCCCTGTGCTTTCAGCTACAAGTTGGTGGCATGCTGTCTTGCATCACTCGTACTCAAATGTCAATCAAACTCTGTTAGGAGACTCACCAACCCAGAGGCATGCAGCTTCAACCCGGTTTCAACATATAAAACAGTTTTATCCTTTTTTAACAGATAAAAAGATCCTTCACAGCAGCTGCAGTGTTGTTAGATTTGATACTTTTTTTTTTTTTTTTTACAAAAAATTAGACGACCTTTTAATCAGTTTCAGATCAGCTGTATTTAACAAGAGAAGCTGCTGTGGATGTTTGTTTCTGGCCTGTTTTCCATTCTGGGCTTAGAAAGAACCAGAACATCTGCAGACTTCATTTCGCAACCACACAATGACCCGGAGATTACTGCGAGAACCCCAGCCCGAAGGAAAGCCTGCAATTATGGTTCGAAACAAGCGACTTGGCACCGTTGAGCTACAACGGGCTGCAAGAACTTCATGCGCCTGAGAGAATAAACAAGACGAACAAATTACTGTGTGATTAGAAACGAGGCTGCAGACGCTGTGAGGAAGTTTGGGACTGAAAAATCAAACAAACAAGCACTAAAACCTTCTGAGAATCCAGTTAGTGTTTTACAGAATTCATATCTGTAAAAACAACAAAATTCCTGCTTCATCATACAAATCAAATGTCTAACATGGCGATGCACATTTCAGGCACCACTTTTAGTCCACAGAAAACAAGAATTTTATCAACTTTCCAAACATTACTGATTAATCAACAACTCATACCGAGGTCAAAACTTAGCAGAGCTGTAGAGAGATGGTGAATGGGACAGTGGAAGACGTGCAGCTACAATCAATATGACCACTGTGTGTAAAAGATGCTTCACTGCTACACACTGAAAAATGGACTTTGAACAGGGTCCAGACAAAATATTTGCAGTGCCCCCTTGTGGCTCCTGCAATAAATGCCATTTTTTCAGTGTTAGTTAACAGATCATGGATTGGATATAAAACCAAAAAACATTTCCCAAATGTGAGGTTTGTCATTTTACATGAATATCATAAGGCAGATTTGTGTTTGATATAATAAAAAGGCATAGTATCATCGTCTGACAGTCATGCCTTATGGCTACACCAGCCACTCACATTACAGTTTACAGTTGTTTGGCAGTAAAAACATGAGATTAATTTAATTAGGGTGGTCATTGTACCCTTTTGTAAAATCAGTTGCAGTTATGGCCAGAAAAGCAGAATAGATTTCCATTTGGAATCATGGTGTGAAGTTTAATTAGCGATGGTTTAATGGACCGCTATGGTGACTGAAAATTAATCCCTGCCCCTTTGTGTATTATAGTTTGAGAACAAGCTTGATTTTACATTGCAAACTGTTTCTCAGTAACAATTCAACAGTTTTATGAAGAAGACAAACATGTTACATTTACATTTTTCATAGCTAAACAACAGTCAATGTGAAATAATAAAGACAAAAATAGTTTTGATAGCAAGAAATGAAAGTTGGAGTTTCTGTTAAGGTACAGGTTCCACCACCATTGTAAGTTTTATGGTACCCACACCCAAACCAAATTAATGTAAAACCCATCCAACACCTGGTTCCATAGTTTTGTTTTTTTAAGCTTTTTTGCTGCTGTTCACTATCTGCTCAAGGTTTACCAAATGTTCTTAAATGGGTAGGATTATAATAATAGTTAAGAATTATGTGAAACTCTTTTTTTTTTTTTTGTTTTACCTTTATTTAACCAGGAAGTCCCATTGAGATCAGAAATCTCTTTTGCAAGGGAGACCTGGCCAAGGTAGCAGCCATACAGAGTCCTTCTAAATGAAAAACATTTATTGCGAGATGATCCAAAACATCCCAACCCTTCACCAAAGTCTTCAGAAAACTGGGGGAAATGTTTGATCCCTGAACCCATTGAAAACCTTGGGAAAATCCTTAAGTCCTTCATTTAATCATTCCAATCAAGTCCTTCATTGAATTCATTTAAATTAACTTTCCAGAACTACCATATAGCACTGCTAAGATCACAGTAGTTTTTCTAGTCAGTTCTGAAGACTCAGTCTGCTAAAACTCCCTGATTAACAACTTCTTTCTATGGGAGAAAAGTAGATCACATGTTCTTTCAGATAATGAGGTAGTGGGAAAGTAGATTGCAATGTGATTTAACTGGGACTCCTTTTTTGTTCAGAGCTTCACTTTCAGCTGGATTCCTGAGACAGAATAAAGATGGGCCCTGATCTTTAAGGGGTTTCTGAGGACACTGACCCTCTCTCTGGGTTGACAACGATGGCTCTGGGTTTGTCGTGTTCCCCCCTCAGTACCACGCCCACTCGGCTGCCATCAGTACGGGTGACATTGATGACATTGGTGACCTCGCTGGTCCAGTAAATGAAGCGGCTGTAGATGTCAATGCTCAGGTCGTACAGCTGTAGACCCTGACTGGGCCCACCCACCGAGGTTGACACCACAGTCATACTCTGAGAGAAGACAGGTGACAGGTCAGGTACAGTACTGCACTGGTTATTTACTACTTTTAAAAAACACCTTTCTTGAGTCTACCTGGTTTCCATCCTCTTGAGCGCGGCGGATGACGTTCTGCTTGGAGTCAATCCAGTACAGCTGTTTGTCCAGGGGGTCGTAGTCGATGGCACGGACATTCCTCAGGCTGTGAATAGGTAGAATGATGTCCGGACTTTGCTGTTCATCAATCACCATACGGTTTATGGCCGTCCTCTGGCTGAACAGCAGGAAGGATGTTGGAGCTGAGTGAGAGAAAAGGTATGATTGAATAACGGCCAAAACTCCACACAGGAAAACTAAACTGCTGGAGGTATTACACAGGAATCAACTCAAAACAAAACAACTGAAAGCTAAAATCAAAAGGCTTAAGCCTATGCACTGAAAGCATTTATGGACATTAACTCAGCTGTCACAGATTCATCAGTCATGAATAAGTGGAATTATTATATGCAGTGCCCTCCCTAACACTGCCTGTATGTGCTGCATATTGCACAGCATGGCTGGATCACGCTGTGGTATATAAAACTGAGGTATAAGGAGATATTTGTAAAACTGTCTTTATCTCCAGTGTTTTTTATGGCCCCATACCATTGTTCTCTCCTCAGTCATTTCACCAAGTGCGTGCTGGTCTGCCATGCTGCATTTCAGTCTACAGGTCGTATTAGCTACACAGGATTTTATATGACGTTGTGCCATATTGAACAGAACAACACACAGAACAAGAATTTTGTTTTCGCATTTTCTTATTTTCATTTTAAAAACAATCTATGTTCTAGTTTTTGGTTTGTAACTGGGTTACATCAATAATGCTCAATTTAATCTAAAATAAATATTAAGTGTTATTAACTCTAATAAGAATTACGAGTTTAAAATTAGTAAGTTCAGGTTTAAAATTTATTTTTAAATAAAAAAACAAATTAAAATGTATTTTACCTATTGATATTTATCAATTTAAAAATGAAAAAATTGAAATTAACAGACTTAAATCAACACAAGAATTCTCATTTGCCTAAATTAATATAAATAATAGTAAATGTGAACAGATGTTTAAAGGAAGGTTTGTACCTATAACATGAAAGCATCTTAAGATACAACAATCCCCAAAATAAGAACAATGTTTTCACTTCATTAAACAAATGTAACGCGAGTTTGCCTTCAGCTCAACCTCAACTCTTGGATTTAGCCACAAAACTTTAAATTTTTGAATGTTTCCAGCTTCTTCTGTGTTTATGCATCATCATATTCATTGTATGACCACTAAAATCAGCAGACAAACCAAACGAACTCAGAGGAATTTAAATATTTAGGATGGTGGGTCAGGGTCCTCACCGCTACAGGTCTTGTTATCATAGTTGAGGGAGAAGTGGGCAGGGCATCCGCAGACAAAGCTGCTGACAGGGACGGCGAGGCAGAGGTGGGAGCAGTGTCCATTGGTGGAGGCGCAGGCATTCCAGCCGCCCTGTCGTGAGGAGTGGAACACCAGGATGTCCATGACGTAGTCCAGGTGGCCCTGGATGACAGTGCGGTTCTGCCCGCTGGTCTTGTTGGCGCGTTCAATGCTGCGTTGACTCCAGTCAGTCCAGTAGATGTAGTCCTGGTACTGGGTAAGGCCAAAGGGGTGAGGGAGGTCGTCAGCGATCACCTCACGATCCTGACCTGAAGACATAAATAGCACAGGCGATACATTTATAGACGCTGTGGGAATTAAAGAGTTTATGGGTTGTTGTTTATCGTACATGTTTAAGAAATTTACAGAAAAGGTCTCTCCTTAAGCTTGTGACATGAGAAACAACATTTTCCCGTGTCGAAGTTAGAGCTGTTTGTTCATCAATGTATCCCACTGCAAACTAGTAACTAATTTAGCTAATTATTTTTCCAATAACTGATATTGCTTTGGCATTTCACAGAACTGAAACAGTACCATTTTTTGTTGTAAAGAATGGTATAGTATTTACAAAAAGGATCTAAGAGAAAAACCTGATTTTGTACTTAAGGCTAAATTGAATAAAGAAACATCCTCTTACAAGTAATAAATATATACATTATATCAGTTCAATGGGAGTAACAATCAGGCACCAAAATTAACACAGTAGTCCAGAAAGAGTCCAAAAAATATTAAAGCCCAACAGAAATCTGCTCAGTGAGGCTATTTTCTCTCCTCTACCTCCTCTTGCCAAGGCTGAGGCTGCACACAAATTGGTAGTGTTGTAGGAGCTGTGTGAGTGTAGCCGGGTCTAATAGCAGTATCGTTCGTTTTAGTTTTCAGTGAGGAATATTTTGGGTCCTGGTCTACATCCATTGACGAGCTGAGTGGAAACACTTGAGGACAAAAAGTGGGAGCAGAGCGGCTTTTGTTTCTGTGCCACTTTGAAGTTTGCAGCCGTAAAGGCAGCAGTAGAATGAGCCACTAATGGGAAACACAACCATATGAAAACACAATACATGTATGTGCTGGTGGAAACACACCACAGTGTGGGGGAGGGGAATATAATACACAGAGGGTTTGGGATACATGCCTGTGGGGATAATGCACAATTTTGCATAGCTGAACAAAATTATGCAATGAACTGTGCATGCTCAGAAATATTTCAAAGAAGAAAAATTATATTTTATTTAGATATAATTTTTTTCTGTGAATTTAGTATTTTTATTAGAGAGGGTAGTTGACAGGGATGACACGTGAAGAGTGCAACACTGTGCTCACACTATCAATATCTTAAACCATAGCTTAAATACCAAAAACTTTGATATTTCAAGATTTTCTGGTTATGAAAGGCTGATTATTTTCATAATCCATTAACGAGACGTTATTAATTATTAAACATAATGTATGTTCATACACATAGCAACTGGTAAAGTCAAACTACCTAGCATGTTGGACGACTCAATGAGTGTGGTGTCTAGGTCAGTCCAGTACAGACGCCGTTCAGCATAATCGATGGTGAGTCCATTGGCCCGACCCACGTCAGCCACCAGTGTGATACGACCGGTCCCATCCATGGCTGCTCGGTCAATCTTGGGCTTTCCACCCCACTCTGTCCAGTACATGTACCTGAGGATAGGAGAGTCCAGGTCAGGGTTTAGTTATTATAAACTAAATCAGACACAAACACAAACAGTCTAATCAGCAGAAACAGTCACTGGACTCCTCACCCTTCAGCAGGGTCCAGAGCCAGCGCTCGGGGACTGTCCAGATCCTTCCAGACCAGGACCTGCCGGTGTTGTCCATCCAGTTTGGCCACCTCGATGCGGTTGGTGCCAGTGTCAGCCCAGTACAGGTTCTTCCCCAGCCAGTCCACCGCCATGCCTTCTGGGTAATCCAGACCAAACTCCACCACGTGCTCCAAGGCGCTGCCATTCATGAAGGCCCGACTGATGGTCTGCACAAATTGAAGGCCACTTTAAAGATTACTGGACAGTGAACGGGATCTGACCATCATCAAACCTGACATCTTTACATTACATCCTATGAATCCAGGAGGAATAATCAGAACAATAATCTGAAACTCAATGGTTGATATATACAATTTTAGAGATTAAAGTAATTATTTATGTTTATATGTAAATTAATTTTGATAATTAGTTTATGTGTAATGTGAGTTACATGTTCAGAATTGATAGGATTCATCACAAAGGTTACACCCCCTTACACCTTTAACTCACCAAAACATTGTTACTTTTAGTCTTTTATGATCTACTGACAATAGCTAACTGTTCTCTTTAGTCTAGTAATTTTAAATGAAAACCTTTCTCAAAGTTAATTCAGAAAAAAAAAAACATAGTTTGACCTAAAAGTAATGGATGCATTAGTCATCTCACAAGGACTCACTTATATTTGGTGTTGCCAAACCTGGTGTGGACAAAACGTTCTTGTGAACATGACTCCTTACCTTCAGTGTGATGTCAGTCCAATAGATGCGATTGTCAGTGACATCGAAGTCAAGTGCAGAGGCCTCTTTGACGCCGGTGAGAGGGATGGCCACATTGTTGTTATTGGTTTCCAGGGAGATGCGGCGGATATCGGTATGACGGGAGAAAAGCAGGAAGGCCTCAGGTACGATACAGGTTTGCATGTCGGCAATGAGTTCAAGGCCAATGGGGCATCCACACTGCACACCCTGTGGCTTGTAAAGGCACAGGTGGCTGCAGCCACCGTTGTTCTCTGCACATGGGTTTGTACCTACAAGATTGAAACAGCAGTTGCCTTTTTTATTAAATGAAAAAATATATAGACGAAAATATATAGTCTGCTGGTTGAGCTGTTGGGAATAACTGAATATGCAGAAAGGGAAGCAAATGGTATTTGTCTGACAACATATCTTTAAAGTTTAGAGGAGGATGTTGTATTTTTTTGCTTTTCCTTAGACAAAATCTTAAAAGTAGATGCATGAAATGTGTTAGTGTTTCAGAGGTTCCTTACTGACATGGATGTGTCCTTTTTAACTTTTGTGATTGTGAATTGAGATTTTCTATTATTTCATGCCAATTTAGTTACTATTATCCAAAATGTGAAAAAAATTGTCTTTGTGGTCTCACCGAAGACTTTGTGTACGTTTGCGGCCTTCAGGCCCATCAGGTCAGGCAGCTGGTCAATGATGAACTCGCGTTCTGCAGTGCGTTTGTGGACCCGTTCGATGCTCCGGCGCTGCCAGTCTGTCCAGTAGATGTAGTCACCCAACAGAGTGAAGCCAAAGATGTGAGGAAGTTTGTCCTCCACCAGGATACGTCGGCCCGTCCCATCCATGTTCATCACCTGAGACAGATGGATGGAAAGGAGGATGAGACACCGAGCATGTAGAGATGAACAGACAAAATGACTGCTGGAGGTTTTATGTTTGTACTCTGCCTTAAATATAAAGTTGTCTGATATGTTCTTCCTACAACTATATATTCAATAAAAATTTTAAATATAGCTAAACTTACATCTTCTCCCATAATGACAAAACCTCTTTGTAGATATTCTTAATTTTTAAGATTGAACTTTTAAGTCTTGGTCTGTTTTCAGTTAATTATCAGTAGCATCAAGTTGTATCTACATTATAAATGCAAAGTGGCCTCTGTGTGTGCGCATGTGTGTCTGCTTCATGACTGAAAAACTGGACAGAGATACAGCAGTCCATTCACAGCTGCAAAGGGGGGGTATCTAAATGTAATGAGGGACATCTATAATATAAAAGTCAAGTGGCCACTGTGTGCAATGTATGTGTGTATGTCCAGGGATTCACATAAAATCCGGAAACAGCTAACTGCTGCAGTCTGTCATACTTATGTATTTTTGGTCAGGGAACAGACTAGCGAAAACAACAAGTTGATAGGACTAATATTTTGGGAGATATTAGTAATTTTGAAATACAACAGCCTTACAATCACATTACTATGGCCAGAACGCTTTGGTGGTGACAGCTGGACAAATGCGGTACGGCATGCACAAATATACAACAGCAGAAAAACTACCACATCTAGAACCCATGGATCCCCATGGGCCAACGCATGAGTTACATTTATAAAGTTGCAGTTAACCTGTGCTTTTCTGAAGATGAATGTGACAATATCCTGACAGTGTCAAACTCTGCTTCAGGAAATTACAGTAAAATATAGGAAGAAACTTTTGTGCCAAGTATGTTGTTTCAAAGCGGAGTATTTTGTATCAAGAAATTATAGAAATAGAATTAAGTAAGCCACAAGCAGGTGTAAATAGCTGATTATGATTTATGTAATTTTTCCATGTAACTGGTAAACAAATTTGAAGCAAATGCCAAAATAATTTCTATCTAAACTATACAAAAATGGCCTAATTAAAGGTTCTGAGGTCATATTGCTATCCATGCAAGAAAATGGAGGTGAGTATTTAGGAATTACCAACGGTTTTCCCACTTTCTGTGTATAAATATGAGGGAAAATGCTACATTCAGCTTCTTGGGTGAAATGTTCACTATTTCAGATTTAAGTCTAAAAAGCTGTTTCCATCTCCCCTTAGGCAAATAAAATGCTTTCCAAAAAAGGCAAAAAAAGAAAAACCAAAACCTCAAGGTAACCTAGGATTCTCGACAAAGCATTGGAAGTTTTATCATTTGCATGCACATGAAAATACACTGATGGAAACACTTATCCAGAGCAAAAATGTTTAAATTAAAAACCACAGAAACAGGTACATAGGTCCAGTTGGGGAGACAGCTGCTCCTGATTTAAACTGTTAGAAAACTTATAAAATCACATCTGTGCTTAAAAGAAACAACAAGGCTGACAAACTGAACACATGTGACACAAAACATTTAACTTCAGGCCAATACATTTCCCATCCTCACATGCTGTCACAGTCTGACACTTAGAAAGAATTCTTTAAACCATATTCAGTTCCATCTGACTTCAGGTAAATTTTCTACTTATACTCCAGTTTAATGGGTTAAAAAATATTTTGCCATTCCACCCCCTGCTGTATTTTTCCATACATCCTTCAGTTTAGTTTTTAAAACCACCTTCAGTCATTAAACCCCCTTTTTTCATGCACCTTCTTTACTGTCTGCTTTCGTTTACAATCAGATCCAGGTTTTGCTGAGCAGGTCTTAAACAGAAGTGAGATGTCAAAATTTCTCCTAGGGAAGAAGAGGAAATGTGGCGGCCATATGCTGCTGTTGTTTGTTTGCTCAGGCTGTTGCTTCTAATTAGCGCCGCTGCGATGTGCTGCCAGGTCGCCTGAGCTCTTTGAGCACGCTCAGAAACAATGTGGAAACTCAACCAGCCCCAACAGCTCTGTGGGGGCTTTAGATTTAACTCAAAGAAAAGAGATTCCATGCTGGATGGTTCAGGACAGCTCAAATATTTTTCTGTGTGAACATTCTCGTAATGACGCACAAGGATGACAGAAGTCAAACGCTTGTCAGTCAAGGGTTTGGCGTCTGTGTCATCTTTACATGGTGTGGATTTTTTAAGCTAAACTCCTTTTAGACAAATGTAGCTTCTCTCTTTCATTCATTCGCCAAAGTAATTACTACCAGTAAGGGTGTTTTCACACAGTGTACTCGAGTCGGTATCCGAGTATGCTGGAACCCAAAGTCCGCTTAATTTTGTCCATGTGAATGCAACCGTTCCATGCTCGAGTACTGTACCCGAGTCCAGTTGAGAAGGTAGTCCTGGGTACGGACAGCCCGTACTCCAGCACGGTACGATGCCGTGTGAATGTGATCCATGCCCGAGACCGGAAGTGACCTAATCACCATTCCGACAACGGAAGTGGGTTAATCACTACAAGACCATAGACAGCGCTCCTGTTGTCTCCTGAAAAAGCCTCAGATCCGCATGGCATGGGCTCACCTTACCGACCAAACCACTCTGTGATATATCAAGAACAACGAAGGTCCCTCTTCTTCTCTTTGCCTCAAACAGGCTAACAGATGGAAAAGTATTACCTGTGAATAGAACAGTCGCTTGCTTGATGGCGTAAGGGTTCGTCTTCTCCTAATTTCCACGTTCATTGGACAGTGACAGAATTCCTTCCACACCGCCACCTACTGTTTCAGCCCTGTAACAGCCATTCGTACTCAGGCATGGGTCGCAGTATGCGCTTGTGAACGCAACATTTGTGGGAAAGGTGTGAACATATTCCAGTACGGTACAGACTCAAGTATGCTGTGTGAAAACACCCTAAGAGATTGTACTTCAGGGATTCAAACATTTGACATTGGAATTACTGAGGTAGACCTTTTATGGTTAATTTGATATTCATTTCCTGAAATATTTATTTACTTACTTAGTTAGGTAGTTATTTTTATGTAGGTGCTCAGGCTCAACAGTTACCCAAACTAATATGATGTATGATACTGTAAATAGTTAATTTACAGTATCAAACTGTTTTTTTCTGCTCCAGACCATCAGTATTATTATAGGCCTAAAAATCCATTGTCTCATGACCACTACTCGATATAACTCAGAGGACATTCATATTGAAATCAGCTGCAAGACTGCAAGTGCTATGCCGTACCTTTAAATGTCTTGTTTTTTTCCACAATCAACCCAAAACCAACATCTGTTTGCTTTACTGTCACATATGACTATGACAAGAGAAGCACCAACATTACCAGAGAACTTTAATTCATTTATTTTTTACTTGATTGTACAGAATTTGTTTTGTTTTTTAAATAACTTGATCCAAATCAAAATTTCGGGAGTGAAACAGAATGCTGAATGTTGGTCTGGCATGAAAAGGTCTAGGTCTGGATCAGATAAGAACCATGACTTGTTTTAGTTAATAGTGTGAAAACACTTCTTGGATGCTTGCTTAAATAAACACAAGATGTTCATTCGATTCAATTCACTCCAAATTGGTGCAACCAGCGGCGATGCCATAATGGTATGACAACAGTATATTAGCAGCAACGTTTATCTGTTCAATCGTTTTTCTCCATTCAAGCTACAACATAGCAACGTTAGATAAACACCTGCTGGCAAACCAATTAATGCCAAGCATGACTGTATGACAACAGGTCATGTAAAGTTCTTTGAAAACATAATGTCAATGGCTCGGCTATTAAGGTTTACAAAAACAAACGTTGTTTCAGACTGAGGGCCATCTGATTGTACCAAAAATATAGTTTAAACTTTCCCTCTTCATTTCAGTTTAATCTTTCTGCCCATTTACATCTACAATGATTACATGCAATTGGCAACTAATCAAATAATCAATCAATAAATAAATCTGTTAATAGACCAATTAATGCTAAATATTCAAGTGTTCAGTCTTTACTCGCACAATAAAATGATAATTGTAGCTTCAAAGTTTCAATCAATACAAGAAAAAGGTTGACGTTTTTGCTGAATGCCTCTTTTAGGCTGCCTTTGTTTGTGGTCAAGCATCTAAAACATGCAGATGGCCTTCAGTGTCATCAGTTAAAATGTAAGGAATGCGCAAAAAAGAAAAAAAAAAAAAAAAAGCAGCAGAGGTTTGATTCCTTTTAGCTGATCAACACAGCATGGAGCGATGCCATTCGCTGCTCACAGAACAGCCCCTGCATGGCCAGCTGCCATCTTTCAAAATATCCTCTACACTTACCCACCCCTCTGTCTTTGTGTGGACACTCGTTGACACAATACATTCCCCAACATTAGCAATCACAACCAAACACCTAAACTTAACCCTAAAGTCTTAACCCTTGAAAAGCCTTTAGAAGAGCCAGATCCAACCATAGTGTCCTCACAAAGATGCTAAAAATTTGCCCTCACAACCCTAAAAACATTCAGACATTGTCTTTCCATGTCTTTAGGGGACACTGCATTGACTTGCATTAATTTCTGAGTCATAACCTAACCTTAAGCCAACGTTAACCTGTTTATGACCTTAAAACCAAATTCAAGGTTAGGAAAAGGTTTAATGATTTACATTACAGAGACTTGCACTTTGTCCCCATAACCTAAGTTACTCTCTTTCTCTCTCTCACACACACACACACACACACACACACACAGAGGGCCTCCGTGTATAAATATAAAATGCAGTTTCCATCCTCAGCCCAAAGGTCTCTGCTGGTTTGGGAGTTGTGACCACAGTGCGGCGACGGTTTCAGATTCTGGTCTATTCTAAACAGAGCAGACCGCAGCTGGAGAGGACGCCACAATCGGAACCAGATGTGGGATCTCTCCGCAAAAAAACGGCTCTCCTCGATATGAGAGTGGGGGCAACAGGGCCCACCAGCCCCTACATCTCCCTCTGTGGGCCCTCTGAGCAGGACCAGAACCAGCTCTCTGGGTTTGGCTCCGGCTTGTAGGAGGTGGGGGGGTAGGTGGGGTTGTGCCACCCCCGAGAAGAAAACCAGAAAAATACAAAAAACATGTTGCAATGGCGTGAGATGCAAACCGCAGAGAGAGAAAGTTGGAGTAAAAAGGAGCAGCGATTTTTCAGTCAGGTCTCAGAGCAGTTGGCAGCGTTAATGTGGAGTTTAACAGCCACGGAGACCAAGAAGCTTTGAAGGAACTCAGGAACTAAAACAAGGTTTGGATTACATCTGTCACCTGTACAACAGGTTCTGGAGAAAAAAGCCAAATATGATCTCTGTCCAATCAGATGCAACAAAAGAAAGACTCAAATATCATCTGCAAAGACAAGAAAAATACGTGTGTTTCCTTATTTATCCTAATATTTTAGGTTGCCATGGCGAAACAATATGTATATACATCTAATTAAGAATAAAGCCCTAAAACAGGCAGAATTATTAATACAAGAAACTAAAATTGTGATTATGTTAAAAAGCTGTTTTACAAAACCACATGACTGAATTTGTGCTTTTTCCATCGTAGTGTGATGAAAGGCTTGAAGACTTTTTGAAGACAGTTTTGTTTTAATAATGAACATTTCTTTGTTTCCTTGGCACTAAAGGGGGATAAATAAATAATAACAGCAAAAGAAAAAATAAATGGAAAATAACACTGGTATCATATTTGTTCAAATTATTTTAAACATAAAACTGGATACTCTATAAGAGGATAATGCAAAGAAGTTTTTCAGTACCTGACAACCTGCTCTGAATCTCAGAAAAGAGGTAGATCCCTCACTTATTTCAGAGTAGTCTTATTAATGCTAGTCTGTGACTAATATCTGAATCTCTTATTTTTTTTTATTTTTTGTTTTTTTTTGTTTTTTTTTTTTGGTGCAGCAGGGTGGGAGTGTTCATGGGCTTGGGTATAAAAAAAGTGATGACTATATTATGCTTTTGTGTATGACTCCATGTGTAATAAAAAGTTTGAACAAAAAAAAAAATTTTAAACATCATGACTCTATATCAGGGGTGGGCAATTAATTTTCCTTTGGGGCCACATGAGAAACTTTGACAGTTCTTAAGGGCCGGACCAA
>JAPQRP010000005.1:13538777-13549195 GCA_037367295.1 Apogon hyalosoma
GTATAAAAAAAGTGATGACTATATTATGCTTTTGTGTATGACTCCATGTGTAATAAAAAGTTTGAACAAAAAAAAAATTTTAAACATCATGACTCTATATCAATGAATCCCTAAAAATGATTAAGGATCAAAAAAGTGCTCTCACAGAGATCTGTCAAAGTAAAAGAAAAAAAAAATGAAAGTGCATGATCAACAGAGAGCAAAAACAACACTCAAAAGACTGAATTCTTGAGGGAAAAAAGCTAATACACTGGGTGAAGCTTTAGGTTTTCTTCTTTAATCCATACAATCTTAATTCTTGGTAAGAAGCAGAGGCTAAAAAGACCTCTTGAACACAGCATGAAGCACAGTGTATCAGGTGCCTCTGCCTAAGTACACCCGTCGTGTTTCTGTCCCTGTGGTAGACAGACAATAATATGGACTCTATAAAGACCTGTAAGTTCATAAACCTCATGCTGAATAGACCTCATGACTCAAATGCAGTTAATGTTGTTAATATCACTGCTGAATCTCAGGCAAGTGCATTTTCTGACAAATGTGAAAAAAAAATGAGAAGGATTTGTTAAATCTTTGGTCTCAACAGCCATATCTAATTGACAAAACTCAGACTTAGGTTCAGCCCTCGAAAAAAAATGTAATGATTGCTCAATGGTGACAATAACCTCAATCTTATCTGTCTTGGCATCTCCCCAGTAGATCTTGCGTTCATCGTAGTCAAGTGCAAGGCCATTGGGCCACCCCAGCGACGTGTTGACCATCACCACTCGTTCCATCCCATCCAGATCGGCACGCTCGATCTTTGGCACCTCACCCCAGTCGGTCCAGTACATATACCTGAGCAGGAGGTGAGGAAACCAGTCAGTACAAAAGGAAACAAAGCCAAACCAGCTGGTTTGTCTGATCAGAAGGAATATCATTTTGTTTGTGTGGCATTAATAATAATAATAATAATAATAATAATAATGGATTAAATTTCTATAACACTTTTCAAGGCACCCAAAGTGCTTTACATTATTGATGCATTATTCATTCGCTCTTACATTCCACCTCTGGTGGTAGTAAACTACGTTTGCAGCCACAGGCATGGCTGCCACTTCGCACCAAACAGCCCGTCTGACCACCACCAAACATTCATACGCATTTAAACACCAGTGTGAGTGGCACTGGAGGCAAGGTGGGTGAAGTGTCTTGCCCAAGGACACAACGGCACATGACTAGGACAGAGCAGGATTTGAGCCACCAACCCTTCCTGTTATTGGATGACCCACTCTGCCTCCTGAGTCATGGCTGCCCAACACTAACACTAAATAACAAAACATTTCATACCTTCCTAGTCAGTTTGTGATAACATATGCATGCCATTAACTCCGCCTTTGCTGGTCCCAAGCACGGATGAGAAAGGAGAAGGGTTGGGCATGAGGCTAGCAACCTAACCCTGTGAAAACCCTCATGCTATGACGGCATAAAGACAACTGAGAGAGATGCATGTCACATCATCCTTTTTATGAATAAAACGAGTCTTCAACTTTACATGATAAATTAATAAAATGTCAATTTCAGTTCTGATTTCTCTTACCCGGCCATTGGGTCCAATACGATGGCTCTGGGCTCATCCAGGTCTTCAGAAATTAGGATTTTGCGCATGGTTCCATTGAGCCTTGTCACCTCGATGCGGTCCGTTCCTGTGTCGGTCCAGTACAGATTCCGGGCGATCCAGTCAACAGCGATGCCATCAGGGTGATTCACCTGCGACGTGACCACAAACTGAGCATCGCTGCCATCTAGCAGGGAGCGGCGGATGGCTTTCACATCATCGTCTGTCCAGTAGATGTATCCTTCCACTGGGTCGTAGTCAATGGCGATGGCGTGGCGGATGTCATCCACCTGTAGGATGATGTCGGTGAAGTCTGGTGTGTCCAGAGAGATGCGCCGCAAGTCAGTTCGCCGAGCCAACAGCAGCATCTGGGTGGCACCTGGAGAGAGAAGGAAGAATCAGCATCACTCAACTGCACTATAAATCAAACAAAGAACTTCAGACTCATGCTGGGGTTTTCAGTCAGATGGAAAAGTCTAGGTCCACAATATTTAGTTTGTGTGTTGCTGTACAAAAAAAAAAAAAAAAAATCCAAAATAAAGCTGCAAGTAATGTCTTATGATCAATCTGTTTGTGAATGCACAATAAATTAATCTTTTTTCTTCATCAAAATGATGTAAACATTAGTATTAACGCAAGGTGATGAATATCACTTGGCTTTACTATTTAACCAACAATCCGCAAGTCAGATATTACATGTACTATCACAGATATGTGGTTTAACTATTTTATAATAATTAAACATGGAGAAATTTCAAATGTGGAAAACAAAACTCATATTAAATGATCCTGACAGGATCTTCACACATCAATTTATCCCTTGGAAATTTATGCGCTTTTTTTTTTTTTTTAAAATAACTGGTTAATTCAATCATGATTTGTGACCAAAATCTTGATTTGTGATGTCAAAGTGATATTGACTTTTCACTCCAAAAATAAAATTAGCTCATCCTTGAGTGCTAGTGAAAGTTCATGCCAAATTTAGAAAATATCCCTGAGGTTGTTCATGATTTGTCATATTCAAAGGAAACTGACATAAAGCCAAAATAAAGCCTCTAGGCCAGGCTATCATCAACGCAGATGAAGAATAACAACTTAAGGTTATTAGATTAGTTTGAGTTTAACCACATTATTCATCAAAGCACATGGGAAATAATTTTAATGTTAACACAACATGCAGTGTTCTGATATCAGTGAGACTAAAAACTACCATACTGTTTTTTTAGTTATAATTTCCCCACTGCCTGCAATAATTTATCATTTTTTTTATTTTTTCCAAGACAAAGCACATTACTCAGTGTTTCTGTAAACACACCAGTGTCTTGAACAGCAAATTTTCAATAGTTGTCCCTTTGCCTGACATCGAATAATTTATTTCATTAAGTTTCTGTTCTGTCTTTGTGATATGTAAATAGGGTAACAGAAACAACAGCTTAGATGGCTATCTATGTATCACTTGTGACATATATCATTATCAAGGGATACGATAAGCTGTTTATAAGTCAGGGAGTGAGCATCCTAGGGGTCAGTGCTCACTTTGTCGACTGAGTTAATGCTGGCAGGGCTAAAGCTGCTAGCATCAGGCTACAGTACAAAAAAAGGTGTGGTTACTCTTGTTTGCTTGCTATCAATAAATGTACTGCTAATGTGAGATGCCATCAGAAAGTTACTAAAATAAGATAGATCACTACTTTTTTTTAAATTTAAAATTGCAAAATTCTGCTTTTAATTGATGAATTATTGTAGATTTAGTCAAAAAGCTGTCCTGCTTTGCAGAAAAGCATTTATTCTTTCTAGATTCACTAAAACAACAATTAGGATTAATGTGCCATTGAAAATAGTTTCAACAAATGAGTATTTGGTGTTGCAGACCTGTCCATAACAGTTCAGTAGCTGGAGGGTTTTAGTTTTTAGTTTTGAGTGAAGGGGAGCGGTGGCTGCAATCCAGCAGGTCAAATTGTGGCCATGTTTCAGATCTGCTGGAATAGTTAAACCCCCGGCAAAGGAGGCATTGTCTGCAGGAGGAGCATGTGATCTCCTGTTTGACAAAAGCCTCTCGGCCTTTGCTGCTACAGGCGAGGGTTACTGAACCAAAAAAATGTAAATAGAAGAGGCAGAGGGGAGGGGAGGAACGTCCAGCGCTGCCATTCAGACAGCCAGCCCAGTGATGGAGTGGGGTTGCCATGGCAACTACCCAGTCAGCACCACACCACCACAACACTTCTTTGGCCACCAGAGATGATGATGATGACAAAAAGAGAAGGAAGAACTTTGGGAGACTTGTTAATTTAGAAAAGAAGTAACTGAGGTTTGGTGCAGAGAGTGAATCTGCCTTTTTTTGTTTCATATGAACTGCAGAAACAAAGCTTGTCCACTAATGAATACAATCTGTGCGCTTGGGCAGAACTGTTGTAAACAGTTACATGAGAGGTTTTTGTAAAAAAAAAAAAAAAAAATTCTCCCTTTTCTCAGAAAATAATACATGGTCTTATTCTACGTCTTTGTCTGACGCAGTTCAAAAAATATTTTGATGCTTTTCCACTTGAGTGTCTCTGAAGCCAAACAGTGAGAGTTTCCTGTGCAGGATTTTCAATTTTAAAGTTTCAGTTTAATAATCAGTTTATTAATTGTAATGACTCTTTGTTCCATTTTGTCTTTATGTGACTTTGACACTAATGAGTAACTTTAGAATCAATTGAGGTCATCTATTCCAGCAGACATTCCATCAGTTTGTGATAGAGTTGTATTAGGTATCCTTGTATATAATTTTTATGTAAAAAAGGTGTGTTTTGTCTATAAAGTCACAGGTTTTGAGCTCAGGTGTAGTTTCAACAGTGCAATACAATGATATGTATCAATAGAAAAAATAATTTCATATTATGCTTATTAAGTTTTTTTTGTTACTAGTCAGTCTTAAGGGAAATATTTTTCAGCATTTAGATGATGCTTTGGATCTGTTACTATTATATTTAATTCTTTTTTTTTTTTTTTCAAGTGAGCCTTTGTTCTGATTCTCTAGTTTACAAACTTTAAGTGTTCCATATTAACATTTGGCATTTTACATACCAGCCGGCACTTTAATTACACAGATCTGATCTATTTGTCCATTTTGTTCTACCATAGTTTGAGAACAACCTGGTCTGTTAAACCATCTCTATTCAGTCCATCAGAATCCGTGAAGAATTTAACTTGAGTCAATCTAAACAGATCATGTAAGCTGAGTATATTCCACTAACAATAACATTTCAGTATTAGGCTTTTAACTGCTAATCGATGGCTTTTTTTAAGGGTCTGAATATGTGACATATTTTTAAAATGTCACACATCGGCATCTTAATGGTGTCCTCACCGTCTCTGCAGGTCTTTCCGTCCTCCAGCAGCTGGACTCCGGTGGGACAGGCACACTGATAGAAGGGCTTCACCGGAGACAGCAGACAGAGATGTGAACAGCCGCCGTTTTTCACAGAGCACTGACTCATCATTGCTGAACAGACAAAAGATAAATTGGTACAAAAAAAATTTAAAAACACACACGCACAGTAACACAAAGGGTTAACTATAATCCTGGACGACTTGTGAGACTCTCAGATTCTTTATCACGAAGCCAAGCCATTTATACATGAAATTGCACACTTTTGATGTTTTCTGGTCTAGAAACATGAAGCAGCTGCAGCTTTTCTAAACATCAGCCAGAATCTTCAACGTCAGAGCCCCACATGTTGGCAGGTTTTGACCAAACATCAGAAACTGGTGTCAGGTGTTATCGCTTTAAATCTGGCAGGACAATATGTGTGTGACAGGCGACAGCTTGAAAACTGACTGTTAATTCTTCCTCAGATGAACCAGTTAATCATATAAAAATGTCTAAAATAGCACAAAAGGCAATAAACATATACAGATCACAACTTTTTTGGGTTTCATTTTTATTGTTCAAGATGCAGTTACTTGTTATGTGGTTCACTATAAAAATGGGCCTTTAGTGAAACCATTAACAACTGACTAACTTTCATTTGTTAACATTTGACTCATGCTTCTGTTGTCACTATTTTTTGTTGAATTTCCCTTTTCACTGATATAAACGATTCGTGTGAATAAATTTTGTATATGTGATGTAAGTTTTGTACATAATCTGTATATATTTGATGTTTTAAGCGGTGTGTGTTGAGGAGACTCATCATTATGAGAAGAATTTTGAGGTGAGGTGATGGTTCTGCAAACAGCTGAAATGACTATGTACTCACAGAGAGGTTGTCTCTTAGGGCTGAAGACGTGAATGTCCATGGGTGAAAAGATGTTAGAGTGGACGATGCGTTGGTTAGCTCCAGTCTGTTTCCGACAGGAGTGGATGGAGTGGGTGTTCCAGTCTGTCCAAAACAGTGTTTCTTCATACAGGGTCAAGGCGAAGGGGTGGGGCAGCTCTCCTTTAACCACCACCTCCCTACAACAACAGAGAAATACAAGGTGAAGTCAGCTTTTCTCATATTCAAGCCTTTGATAAAACATGACAGAGGGGTAATGGAAGTATCGTACTAAGACTGATGATTTGTTTCCTTTATACAAAATATGGATGCAAGATTTTCACAGTATAGTAATTATCTCAGAAAATATCCAAGTTTCGTTGCACCACAGCACTGTACAATTATTAATATTAACCTGTTACAATGTGTCTTGAAAGAATAAAATTTAAAGCATGTCTGAAAAGTGCTCCTTCAAAAATGAGAAAGTAAGTAAAAATAGCTACACATCCATGTGACCAAAATAAATTAGCAAGAATAAAGGAGCAGGACTTTAAAAACTCATCTGTCTTTGGATATAAATAAAACCTTTTGAACAATACAAATAGCAGGAAAAAATGTGCATGTGTGAGATTTCCAGTCCAGCTGATTTTTTTTCAATATCTTAAATAAGCAAATGTACATGATATGTTTATCTAGTTTTATATCATCAGATTCTTTAAAACAGTTCCCCACTGTAACTCTACAAGCAAACCTAGTATGAATCAAGAGCCAGCAGAGAATGGTAAATCCCCCCAAATTGGTAACTGTTACTATTCTTCGCTGAATTATATTAACCATGTCACCAAAAGTCGAGGAGGTGAACAACTCTAGAAAATGGCACCTATATAAACATCTATAAGTCCTTTGGTCTACTTATTTGATTTGGATCGAATACAGACTTTATTTTTTTCATTTGGGTCAGATCACATGCTCCTTACACTTTTTGCTAGTGGACCAAAATTAGTGAACAGAAACATGCATGTGACGAACTGGGCTGGCATTGGACAGAAAAGTTGGGGGCAGGGTCAATCAGAGATGGCCGGTGTTGATGAAAACAAACATAGAGGTCCTATGTGCAGTTATTGTTTTCAGAATATCTATTCTATTTTTACAGACACAAATTTACAAAAATAATGTTAACTGTCGAGAACAGCTCATTCGGTGCCAGTTTGGCAATATGGGCATCTGACTCAGTGTCAATGAGACATTCAATCTCCTTATCGCTCCGCGTCTGTCCACAGCTTATAGCTGCTGCTGTTAGCTCTGACTACCCATGTGGCTTGGCTACTTCCAGCGGCTATGGTGGCTCATCAAGCACAAAAAAGCACATGGTTCCTTGGTTTGTTTCGGCTCGAGGCCGGTCATATTCACACTAGAAGTGAACCGGCCCAGAGTCTGCTTGTCTGAATCGTATCATAGTTTGCATGTTTGTATTCACACCTAAAAAAAGTCCAGACTTTCCAGGGAAAATTAACTCTGGTCCGTTGTAAACAGACCAAATGAAGTAGGCATGAGTACATCTTAAAACTAGTGCTGCCGCTAACGACTAATTTTGTAACGAGTAATCTTTCAACAAATTTTTTGATTAGTCAACTAATTAAAAACAAAAACGTCAAGTGTTTGTTATTTTGTTGTGTCCATTTTAGCGGACCGGGGGGAGTGATGGAACTTAAGACGCTTATAAGACAGGGATCTCTCTCTCTCAGAGGTATGGCTGTACGGCTGCAGGTGCCAATGCCAACATGGATTGCCCAGGCTGTGGCATATCTGTGGCATACCTGTGGCATACCCGTGCCATTTTGCCATACCCATGGTACAAAGCCATGACCATACCCGTGGCTTGTCTCTGGCAGTGGTCGGAGGGAGATCCCGTTCTGCGCACGGGAGGGAGACCAAAAACAAATAGTCAATAGTAAAACAACACATCGACTAAAAAATTTGCTGTCCACTAATTTTCATGGTCGATTATGTCGACTAATCGCAGTAGCACTACCTAAAACAGCATAACATGTACACAGATGGATGTACAACAGAAAGAACAGCGAGAGGCCCCCTCTAGACTTATGACTGCACAAACACTACATCTTATTAATTAAATCAATGGCAACATCTCTACTTTAAATAAATACTAAATTGTGCCTGGAGAGAAAACGCTGGCCAAATTTCTTCAATTTTTTTTTTCTTTTTTTTTTTTTTCCTGTATATTAAAAGAGACATTAAATTGTTAAAGTTAACACTTAACAAAGTTAATAATAAATGATACCAATACAAACACAGTATTAAACTTACTGATGGAAGTCTTCGACGTGTAAAATTTACTATATTTAAATGATCAGCCAAGATTAACACTGGTCTTACAAAATCAAAACAGCAAGACTGGAGGAACATGCCTAACACTAAGACATCTTCATAAACATTTTCGATATACAAAGTTCAAGCTCTAGGTTTTATTTATTTTTTTTATACCCAATCTTCACTCATAAACAGGCCTGTGCAGAATAGGTACAGATGATACAAAGAGGTGCAGATGGAGCTGCTATATACCTGGAGGAACCGTCCAGGTTGGAGCGATGGATGAAGTTGTGTTTGGCATCGGCCCAGTACAGTTTCTGCTGACTATAGTCTAGCGTTAGCCCGTTGGGCCAGTAGATGTCCTTATCAATAATCATGGAGCGATTGGTCCCGTCCATCCCCGCCCGCTCAATTTTTGGGATCTCACCCCAGTCTGTCCAGTACATGTACCTGGAAAGAAATTAAGAAAAAAAAAGCTTTAGTGTGAGAGACACTGTCAAGGTAAATAAGGAGAACATAGAGAACTCAAGAAAACAAGCAGCAGGAAGAAAAGTTTTAAACTGCACTGACAGGATTTCATTTTTAGCACGACTGTCCAACAGACTGTGGAGGCCACGATATGATGACCATTATTTTTATACACAAACCATTAAATGAACCATTTGTGCCATATGCATTTATGATCATTATGCATGTTATTCAAGTCAGTCATTTAATTAGTCTCCAAGCTGCATGTAAAACACTTAACGACTTTTTTAATGCTCATACAAATGTCTGGGGCTGATCTGAGAGTTGTTTCTGACACGTTCAGGGAGTAAACACAGAGGAGTGCCTTGGCCTGCATTTGCTCTCTTGTTGGTTGCCTAGCAACAACTTCAGCACCAGCAAATATACATCCTCCACTTGAGACCCAACTCTGTCTGCTTTAAATACATCAGGCTGCACTCAGAGCTGCTCATCCTCTGCTGCTTCCTGGTTCATCTCATGAGTGGAGTTGCTGGGTGGAGAAAGCAGTAGGACAGAACATGATGCTTCAAGTCACGTACTGTAACATATTGTCAACACTACGAGAAAATGACTGGACAGTCTGTTGCTGTTGCATCGTGCATCTGTATGGTTCATCTGTGCAATGACTACATGTTTTAACAAAGAGCAGGAGAGGTGCAGGGCAATTCCCAAACATCTTTCGCTTGCATGTGTTCACACTACCATCCTGATAAAGTCTGGACTTCAGCTAAAGTGGTTCAATAGTAATTTTATTTGAAAGAAATGCAGCACAGAATGTCCATAGACGTGAGCTCTTTTGTTGCTTGACATGTGCCATTTTAGCAAAAATGTGTTTACAACAGTTATAATCCATCCATGTAGTCATTGTATGCAAGTACAATGACAATAAAGATATTCTATTACAGGTGAAGCCAGTTAAATTTTACTATCAATCTTTTTGTCCTTTTCAGCATCCATAAAAACTCTAATCTATAAGCACACTAATAAGCAGCCTGAAAGAACATATAACACAATGGTGAATTAAGGCTAACATTAACTTATGTGAATAAATTAAGATGATAGGGCAGGTTGTAATTAAATGATGGTAAACTGCACAAAAAGATTTGCATAACAAAATCATTTCTCACAATCTTGTTAATGCAGTAGAGCTGTCTGTCAGGAAAAAAAATGTTTTATTCAACAAACAGAAGCGCTGAAAGTCCGACTCAAGAGACAAGGAGATGTCAATCACATCTGTCAATCAACATCACACTGTAGACATCAAAGCTTCTATTAGCCCTAAAATCTAATTAACAGAGCATTATTATACAAAAGGACCACCAGCACAGTTATTAGTGGGTACAGATAAAGAGAATAAGACCAGATTGAGGGCTGGGGGGAAAAAAATCAACAGTTTTTCTAACTTTTAAAATTTTCTGAATGGAGTCAACTAGAGCCAGAATTTTCTGGAGCCAGAATCTAATATGTCAGCATTTGCTCCTTGATGGAATTCAGAATGAGAAATAAGCAGTGATAAGACACAAACTTAAAATTTATATGCAGAAAAAAAGTGTTATAATGTTGGTCTCCTATTGAAATTCTTTCCTCTCTGTTGGAAAGTTAGAAAGGCTCTACAGGGAAGAAATATCTGATTAAAAGTGATCACTTGAGACATATTATAATACCGTGTGTAAACATGGCCAAAGTGTGACACCAGGTTAAATCAGCAGAACAGCCTACATGGGTGGGAGGGGGTGTTTGTGGGGGGT
>JAPQRP010000005.1:13591307-13609974 GCA_037367295.1 Apogon hyalosoma
ATCATCAGGCTGCTGGGGATGCTTGATGATGAGCCGTGTGGTTGAATCAGGTGTGTTGGAAGAGGGAACATCTAAAACATGCAGGACAGCGGCCCTCGAGGACCTGAGTTTGACACCCCTGATCTACAACATTGGTTTCACCTAGGACTCCCTGCTGCCATCCTCTCCCTCACCATGCCAAACCCATTCCACCTGTCTGCTCCCTCTCACTCATCCTGCCAGCCACACCCACCCCATCAGGCCAACGCTCCTCACCTGCTTACCCAGCTGCAGCTCATCCCCCAATCAGCCCAGTATATAAACCTCACTGGCTCTCCAGTCTTTGCCAGATTGCCTTCAAGTCCTGCCAGCATTATCTGAACTTATGGTCCTATTTCTGACCCCAGCCTGATTTAGACCATGTCTTTTCACCTTGGGCCTAGTATCTGACCTGTTTTCCTGTCTGTGACCCTGAGTTCGGTAATTCTGGATTTTCCTGGTTTTGACTCTACCTGGCCCGACCACATCTGTCTCCTGGTAACCTGCCTGCCTTCTGCCCTGGACCA
Source organism: Apogon hyalosoma (assembly GCA_037367295.1). NCBI lineage: Eukaryota > Metazoa > Chordata > Actinopteri > Kurtiformes > Apogonidae > Apogon > Apogon hyalosoma. Next base: position 13,591,853 of record JAPQRP010000005.1, read on the forward strand.
TGTCTCTTTACCGGTCTCCTGGTTAGCCTACCTACCTTGTGCTCTGGACCACGTCTCTTCACCTGTCTCCCGGTTAACCTGCCTGCCTTCCGTTCTGACCACGTCTCTTTGCCTACTCTCCATTATACTCCCTCTGCTTTTCCTAATTCTGTGTGTCTTCAATAAAGACATTCCTGAACTGATTCTATGCCTGGTGTACTGCACTTGGGTCCTAACCTAACCCGTGACATGTTATTCTTTTCAGCAGGTATTGATGTTGTGAAATTGGATTTTTATTTTTTTTTCTCAACAAAAACCAGCCTCTTTAAAATGTAACTTAACATCTTTACTTATCAACTTTACAAGTGATGTGAAATCTTGAAACTTTCCATGAACTGGCAAATTTTAAAAATGAGATTTAAAAGTTTCAAAGATGGTTTCAGTGAGGATCCATATTAGATAAGTATGTTCAATACTGGATATTGTTGAGCAACTATTTAGTAGCATAAGTATTAAGCAGTATTTTTATATTCTTTCTGTTCATTTTCTTATGAAATATAATGGAAAACAGGCTGTAACCAACATCTGACACTGTCTAAGCTCATGCAGTACTGAAAACAGGCCTCAATCAACTTTGCAGTTACCTCAAAGATGTTTCTATCCAAACACAGCATGAATTTAAGTTGATCTGTTTTTACAGGTCAGAAATCATGGATGAGATTGTTTTAATTTGGCTGTTAGAAATAACTTTTAACTTGTCAAACCATGGACAAATGAAAACCATGACTATTGATGATTAAGCTATTTAAACATATGAATCATTACTTCCCTTATAGCAAGAACAAAGCAACAGTAAATTTCAGCATTAAGTAACAATACATCAAAACCACTCGGAGAAAAGGCTGCATTCCATAGCAAAAGATGTTTTCATGAACCTTTTCACTGCAAACAGATTGTGCTCAAATGTATTTATAGAAGTTTCAGAAGCAAGCATCAGACTGAGCATTAGGACCACAACAGTGTGTCTCGGTGACAGCTTTTACTGTAAGTGACACTACAAAATGTTCACTTTGCTGTTACTGGGTCCCAGATCTGTCTCAGCTGACAACAGAACTACAAGAACTAAATATGAAATCAAACTGTGGAGTAAAAATAGTAATCTAAAAATGGCAGCTGCTTCAGAAGTGGAGAAAGTGAATGAGGTCAGTGAAGTTTTAACACTGTGAAGATACAATCCTCCCACATGATTAGACCTTTTTTTAAATGAAATGCAGCAGATCTACAACTTTGAAGGACATTAACAATAATCCTGATGTCTTTTAGACAGGATTTTTAAAAAAGTGCTGCTTGAATTATTTATCAGAGTATCGGCTAAACTTATAACAGATACATTCATTTGTATCTGTTGAAGTTTTTTAATACTGAGGACTCACCAGGCTGGCAGTGTGAGCAGTCCTCCATCAGATGTGAGCATAGTCCACAGTGCAGGACTTTAGCCTGTCTCCTGTGTGGGACAAGGTAGCATTACTTAACTCATTTACAGCTGTTGTTATCTGCCCTGCTATCAACCTGCTTTGTATCACCAGGTGTGACTGCACCTTGGTCCTGTCTGCAGTTGAGAAAAACAACAGTGTATGAGGGTTCTAATGAGACATAACAGATGATAGCTTCTATTTCTTTACCCAGGGTCCACTCACTAACTTTTTCCAGAGCTTTAAAGTCACCTTCTATGAGGGAAACAATTTTCCTCATACAACATGACTGAATGATACTGTGAGGTTCTTTTTTGGCAGAACAAATACTATCTATGTTCTGTCATACAGCAAATGGGAAATGTGCACTTTTTCAACCTGCTGTCCTCATTAGTTGACACTTTTTTACACCTTGTAATTGTAGGATAAATACACTTTTACCCATAAGGTTGGAGTGATTTTGTTATTTTATTTATACACATCAGTAATTACCTTTGACTGGGTGCAATGATCGCTGGTCTACATTTTTGTTTTTAGAAAAGATCTGCCTCAGAGATTAAATGTGCTAAATCTTACATATTTGAATATGATAAATTGGAAAACAAATGACAAAAGTGCTGGTTAGCTGATGTTGATCCAAGACTGTATCTTGGAAACTACAGCCAACCAGCACTTAACTTATCTATTAGTGACTCAAATTTAGTAAAGTTTCACTACTTTTATTCTGGAGACATTATACTTGTAGGCCAGTGTTACATACTGAATCCCAGTTACACTTTTTCTGTCAAGAATACATCATATTGTCACAGTCATTGAATATTGACCTAGTTTTGTGTATGGTATTCCAAATTGAGTCAAGAACATAAAATTGGGGTAGGAGAAAATTCACACAATGTGCTATTAATGTGCTACATTGAAATAATTGTACATTTTGTTTACCATTTTTGTTTGTTCTTGGCTTGTTTCTCTCTCAGTTTTGGAGTATTATGTTGAAATTGATGTTTTCTTTTTCTTTTCCGTTCTTTTGCCTTAATGATTTTGTTCATTCTTGTGTTTGGAAAAAAAAATTTATCATCATTTCATGAGAAAAAGTAAAAATATTTAATTCCAACTTCATGGGGAACAGTGCACTATAGACTTATATCTGTATAACAGAATGTGTGGTTGAAAGTTGCTTTCATGCAGTTTGATATGCAAATTTGACAACTTTTACACTTTGTAAAGAGCAAAGATGCAGCGCATTAGTTAAAACTAATGGATGGAAAAGTTAAAATGAAAGCCCATTGCTCTGCAGAAATATGCATTGTATGTAGTCTCTGGTATTCTAACAAACTGAACTCAACTGGTTTGGCATTATGTTACACAAAACAATAGATTCATGTAACTGACAAAGCTGACCTGTATTTACCAGGGGAAATTCTAAGGACGACCCAAATAAAACATGAGTCTTAATGTTATTTTAAAAAAAAAAAATCAAAGGTCATGGATTCAGTGGAGGACAGAGACAAGTGCACAAAGTCGGTGCTGATGTAAACCGTGTCCATAAAATCAATAAAGTCACCTGAACGCACCGCAGACAAAACAGTCGATGTTAGCATCTGAAAAACACGTCGCTTCGTCCACAAAGTTGACGATGCTATGATGTCTATATATGTGGAGGTGTAACCTAAGACCATAGCAATACACAGAACACGGCAGAGGATGTAAATGAAATATTTCTTTCAAGTATATATCTGCCTGAATCGGAATTGTGTTAGCAAGCTAACAGCAATAAGTCGAGCAACTGCAGTTTAGGTAGTTAACAGATAACAACCACTTCGCGTGTAATCGGAAAAAAAACCCCCAAACATTTATGTCGGTAAGGCCGAAACGCAACCTTAATGAGCCACTTGCCACCAAAATCAAAATCAATAAAACATGGCTTGCTAATTTTCATCTTTGTGTACTACCTGCCACATGAGGCTGTACTAGTTTAACTGCGCCAATGTCACTATAATGTGGGACACCAGCAGCGTGGGGGTAATTTGGGTGAAATGTGATTTTTAATTTCCCTCCACAGCTCCACGGTGGTACCTTTATTTTCACCGAGGACGCAGCATCCGTTCATCCGTCCATCCATCTATCCATCCGCTGGTATGACCGTCTGGAGCTCACCACCACCACCACCACCGACAAGGCTTCACATCCAACCGGTCCAGATTCACTGTAAGCGGGCGAGAAGGTTCACCCATCCCGAAAGGACACGGTGACAGAAAAAAAAAAAAAAAAAAAAAAAATCCAGTGGCACGACTCCGAAAATCTTGAAATTTCTACTGAAAACGCTGAAAAACAGACGCTTATCCGAGAAATGTGTTGAATAATCGCGTCATGTTGGACAGTGTTATTGAACGGGTCTCCTCAGCGGCATCTTGTGTCTCGTCTCCGGGATGATGAACTACATTACATGATGGCTGGTGCGGAAGATCTGCTTCACTCTGGAATCTGACCCATTTTAGTCTTTGTCCTCTGGTAGGGGGAGGGATGGAGCCTACATCCCCAATTCTGTCGGCTGCACACTGTTTTACATACCCCACAACTAATAAACAAGGAAAAAATAATTACAGAAATGCAAAAAAGATCAGATAAAAAACCTCACACCCCCATGAATAACTGATCACATTTAATCTAAAACTGTTTTTGTGAGCATTTATGGGCAGGTTTATCAATAATTGAAGAGGCTGAACATGAACAATACATCTGAAACAGAAGCTTTAGTCAGGGCAGGTTTATTTGTGTGGCACATTTCATGTATAAATGCTTTACGTAAAATATTTAAAACATTACAGCCCAGTGTGAAAGAAAAGGTCATTTGAAAAGAAAAAATGTAAAAAAAACTAGGTCATAAGAATAAGAGCAAAAATAAATAAAAGTTACAGTGCAAGTGTAGGAAATTAATAGTTTTTAAGGCAGCAGCAAATCGAAAAGTCTTCAACCTTGATTTAAATGAGCTGAAAGTTTCTGCAGACAGTTTTCTGGGAGTTTGTTCCATTTACACTATACTGCCAAAAGTTATGGGACATCTACTTTTACACACATGACACTTTTAATCCATAGGGTTTTGTATTTATTTGGCTCACCCTATGCAGCTATAACAGCTTCAGTTCTTATGGGAAAGCTTTCCACAAGGTTTCAGAGTGTGTTTAGTGCATTTGTTGGCTGAGAAGGCCTGGCTCTGTCTCCACTCTGATTCATCTCAAAGGTGGTCCATCAGGTTGAGGTCAGAACTCTGCAGGCCAGTCAAGTTCCTCCACACTCACTAATCCATATCTTTATGGACCTTGCTTTGTGCAGTCATGTTGGAACAGAAAGGAGCCATTCCCAAACTGTTCCCACAAAGTTGGGAGCATTGTCCAAAATGTCTTTGTATGGTGAAGTATTAAGAGTTCCTTTCTGGAACTCACTGGAACTGAGGGCCAAGACTAACCCCTGAAAAACAACCCCTCACCATAATCTTACATTACCTACCACTTCATAGTTGAGTTGCTGTTGTTCCAAATTCCTTCCACTTTGTTATAATACCACTAACAGTTGACTGTGGAATATTTAGTTGCGAGGAATTTTTATTATTTTTTTTAAATAAATCCTGCAGTCAATATGTTCTTTAAGTGTTAACACTGGTCTACAGATAAAATGCCTTCAGAATAAAACTAGTGAAACTATCAAATTTGAGTCAAGAAATTAAGCCAAAATGCTGGTTGGTTGTAGTTTCTAAGATACAGTCTTGAGTCAAAATGTGAAATTCTGAGAATTAATGAGAGAATGGATTTTACTCCAAAGGAATGTTTGTCTTGGGGCTACCAGATCTACTTCAAACACTGCACATTACAGTACATTCACTTTTTAGGTTCTTTAAGTGGAAGATTTATAAATCTATCGTATTAATGTACACAAACCAATACATACAGCTATATATAACACTTGATCATATACATTGAAAACATCCACAAACCAGCATTGTTATTTGTTTTTCAATTTCTCTTCCACATTTAATCTCTGAGGCAGATCATTTCTTTAAAAAAAAAAAAATTAAAAAGGAGACCAGTGATAGGTGAAAGACAAACTTTGTAATTGTCTTAAAGACTGTAGAAATTCTGGTCTGGGCAAGAAAAGAAAATACATTACTAAAAGAAAGTTTTAGGTAATCAGCCTACTGCAGTATAAGACTCTTTGTGTGGGCTCTAAATGCTGCCAGGAAACACATTTCTAAACACTGAGCCAAGGCTGTAAGTCATTGCTCTTAGAAATGTTGACAAAACACAAAAAGATGCCACAAAAGACTCTCATGGACCAAAATCTGAAAAGCCAAATCTGTTTTAATAGTGAACTAATACTATTGTAAACATTCACATCTGAAAGGCTGGCACCGGTGATTAAAGATTCTGTGACAGATTTACAATTTCTCAAGGTCATATCCATAGCAGTTCATTGCTTCCCCACTGGTACACCTGTCTACTCCAATGGTGGGCATGACAGTAGTGATGGTGTATGGGTAATACACTACATATAGAAATAGAAGTACCTTGTGCAACAGAATGTTTGAAAAAACCCAAATCCAAATGAACCATTTTATTTTTGTTAATGGAAATATTTAAGATACCAGCCACAAGTAAATTAGTTACATACGTACATAAACATCAGTGTTTCAGTGTGATTTTTAGTGACATCTAGTGGTGAAGTCTCAGCCTCCACCTTGACCTTGTCTATTCTGGCCCTTAAAGTTAAGGCAGTGATAATGGTATAAACACATTTCCTTACCACTAGATGCAACCACTGGTTAAACAGAAAAAGGGGAAAAAAAAGGAAGTGTGCTACTGTTGTAAGATAGCGGAATTATGGATTCTCATTTTTGTACATTTTGGAACATATTTAAGTTAGAAAATTCTTTTTTTTTTTTACAGTCTCAAAGTGGGTTTTTTTTGTACATTATTTTTACTTTAGGTAAATGACAGTGAATATTTTGACTTTAACAGATTCACATGTACTTGTGTAAAGTTTGTTTTGGAGTCTGTGTTGTACCAGGCGCTTAAATTATGTCAGTTTACTCCATTGCTAAGCTAAGGACTGTCACCATTGCTGACATTTATAAACAGCCACAATAACTTGACTTCTATGTAAAGAAATCTGCTTCTCTAACGGTGGGCATCATAAACTGTCAGCCAATGGGGGTTTAAAGGAGAATTTTTAAGCTACATTTTGTCTCACTTCTAATTTGCTGAGTAATTGTTTTGTGTCCACCACCTCCAAGCACAAAACTGATTCTAAAACAAACTTCATGTAAGCACATGCTAATGATAATCCTAACTTTTAATAACTTGTTTTTCTTTGCAGCTCCGGTTTTTCAGTTTTCTGTTTCCTCAGCCTTTGTATCCTTCCAGTATCTGTTCATAAGAACAGGTAGAGAAAGATCATTCCCCTCAAGGCTAGAAGTATGAAAAACAAAACTCAAGAAAAACCACTCCATCATGTTTCCATTCATCAGCCCATGCTCCAGTCATCTGTTCAACAGAAAGGCAGACACTGCCCTACATATTTGACAAAAACAGATAATAGTGCTGTCCCTTCATTCCATATCTGCCATCTCTACGTCCTCCTGGGAAGCAGCTGTTCTTTTCTTTTTCTTGGCTGAAGCAGATGAAGAGTCGTTTTTTTTCTGTGGTGCTGGTGCTGATTCAACTGTGGAAACGACAGCAGAGGAAACAGTTTAGCTGTGTTTTAATGACTTAGACAAAAGAGAGGTGTTTGGGAATGAGATGAGAATGTGTTATTTTTCTGCTTCAAAGACAAATTCAACTTTCTATAAATGTAATGAGGATACTGTGCATATTTACATGTGCTGCCGACTCAAAAACTGATCTCATCTCCCCAAAGGTTCAAATACTGGCTCGAATATCTTTTTTGGCCACCAAAACTCCAACAAATATTCAATACATTGCAGGGGAATGCATTTATACAGTCTCTTTAAACCTCAGTTAATGATATACTTCCTTGACCTCAGACTGCCACAAAGATAAAGAAAATATCTTTTATGTTGTCGTGATAAATAACAGAGCGTCTCCTGGAGGCTGCTGTCAGCTGATGGAGATTTTTTTGTCGAAGCAAATATAAATACTTTATCCAGTAATAGACAGCAAGAGACATAACACATTACTAACGCTGTGCTCGAGAGAAGAGGATAGATCATTTTATTGAAAAGATGGTCTACATTATGCACATTACTGACAGCATACAAGACACAAATCATTCAAAAGCCAGAGGTACCATTGTCAGTAACTACATCCACAGTGACAGTGGAGTGATCTTCTGAACAATGTCAAAGATCAAGCATAAATTTCTCATTTCTGCTCCTTCATCATACTAATAGCAAATGAATATTACTTCAAAACAGAGTGTTACTGCAGATAAATCTGACACTTGCGATGTGTTTCCTCTGAAGTGTTACCTTCCATATTGGCCTTCTCCGCCTGCATATGCTGCAGCTGCTTCAGCAGCTTCCGTTTCTTCTTTCCAGACAGAGAGATGTTTGCTCTTGGACTTGACCTGAAGGAAAAATTCAATACAATGAGTTTTTGTGTCTGTACAACTGATATATTTTATTATTTATTGTTAAATAGTGAAAATGTGGCACAAGTGAACTAAATCAAATGATGATAATTACATACTGAAAAATGAGTCAGTGTTAGCTGATCATAATGTTATATTTACATACAACATTGTTCTACTGATCTAACAGATTGAGTTCTTTACAGGGTATTATTAACCCTTTATTGGGCAAGTGACTGTTTTTGGTAATTTCCGCAAACATTAAATATGGGGCCAATCATATGCCTCAGTGAGGTCCAGAAGCATGTTGGTTTTTACAAGACAATACAGTGACTGAGAGAGATTTTACTGACATTTTGAAGCTGCAAATAGCACTGGTGATTTTTGTCAGTTTATGACCTTATAACAGTTGTTTAATTGCATGCATTTATTTTTTAGCAAGTGCTGCTCAGATGTTTTAAGGCAAGAGGAGGTAGATGACGATGTCCGATAACATTCTAAGGTTGAAAATTTGAATTTCAGAGTATTTTAATGAGTGCCCGACAAAGGGTTAATGTGTGCTCTGACACAGTTCAGTGTTTTTGTCACTGACTTCCTCTTCTTCAGATGATGGACAGTGATGAGGCCCTGGTCGACCACAGCTCCAACAATCTGATTCTTCCTCCTTTTTTGGCGACCCAAAACCCGTCGCCGCTTGAAAAGCTTTTTACCCAATTCCTGCAAGATGACAAAGATGGAAAAACAATATCATCACTCATCCGAGATCAAATCTTAAAATTTACAACTGACTTAAAAAAGAGAAAGTTTTCAAAATGAGGGACTCTTCTGACATAACAAATGGTGGCCCCAGAATAACTGATTAAATATTTAAGGCCTAAATGAGCACTGAATGAGCAATGAACCGAGAGGAGTTCATCCACTAAAACCATCTACTACAGGATAAACTTCAGCTATCAACATAAGTAAAACTGATTTCCTAAGCTACACATTTGGAAGCTGGTTTTCCTTTCTCTAACCAACAAGCCTGGCAAATTTAGAAATACAGTATAAAGAAGCTGTGATACTTTTCCTACTATTTCGTAATATGTAAAAAAAAAAAAATATCAAAAATGAACTTTGAAATAAAATTATCTGGTAAATAAATACAAGTCTCTACAAAGGATAGTCTGTAAGTAGTCTGTAAGCAGTGACTGATTGGCAGTTTCATTAATGTGCCAGCAGATGGCGCCATCTCACCATTGGCTAGCAGAAGTTTAAACATACATCATATGCTTGATTAATCAATGGTTTCTTTACTATGAACGAATGACCTATAACAACAGATTGCACCATAAAGAAAAGGATTTGTTTTATTACTTTCATTGTGCTAGTTAGAGCCATCTTGTCTAACCTAAACTTTAGCATACTGTTTACGTTTCCTGCTAATGCTAGCTGCTAACTATCCGAATGTAAATATTCACTAGCGCAGGTAAACCAAATACATGTCAAGACAATGGGTTAAAAACCTTCACCGAATGCTCTTTATTTGATGTAAACATCACTTCTTACTGTTTTCGGCCTGTTTATTTTTCCTCCTGGAGGCGACATGTTGTGTCCTCACGTGGGTAAAGTGGTCCTTCTTCTTCTGCTGTTCTATTATCGGCAGATTCCCCTGGTGTTGGCTCATCACTGCCCTCTCCGTTCACATCATGAATCGCATGTAGATTCTGCAACTAGTGTAAAACCAGAACACTTGTGCAAGATTAGGAAAAGTCAGTTTGTTAGTTAGTTAGTTAGATCTGCCAAAATTACTATAATTTCATTTTTAACTAGAGGACTTGTACAATACAAATATAAAAGAGTCAATTATTCGTGTTCCTGCATTCACTGTATTTGAAGTGCACCTGTTTTTGTGTTTTTTAAGAACATGGATCATGGAAAACCTTCTCCTATACAGATGTTATTTTTGAAAATGTGTATGTATATATTCGTTTGGAAAGTGGCAGAACAATATTGCAATGTTCTAGAAGAGACTGTAGTGGTGTTGAGTGATTTGTTAAAATAAATAAGCATATTTTAAATGTATGTATTTTATGTACATATATATGTATTTCTGAAGACCTACTTTAATCAGATCTCAGAGTTATGACATTGTTATGGTAATTTTACATATATTCTATCTTATATATTGTATAAGACTGTTTGAACTCTTTTTCACATTGCATGAGAACTGTTCTGAACCTCTGTGCTACTGTTTGTACTGAACTCTGTGTGGGTCAAGATGACACATGGGCACCTGGCTGCACAGAGGTGCTTTCTTCACAGTTATCTCTTTTTCACTCCCACACATTCCAATCTAGCACACATCCAATTTTACCCTGACACAAAGTAACATAATGAATGAATGATGTTTTTGTTTTTCACTATAAAAGAGGGACACAATTTTTCCCTGTGTGCACGCTGACAGACTGCATTATGCTCTGTTTGACCTGTACATTCTCTTTGTTTGAAGCTTCAAATAAACACAAGACACTGAACGCCTAAGACCGTTTTATTTTATCTTAAGGACGAATGCACGGAGTTTTTTTCCACCACAACGTGCAGCTGTGATTCAGAGGACACCAGGTTGTCAAAAGGCGCTTGACGTGATATTATTGTGGCTGCAAATAATTCATTCATCAAGCAGGAAATCACACTTGACTTGCACTAGTATTATCTTTGTCAATTCAAATTTTAATTTCACCATAGTTTAATAATATAATAGTAATTGTTAAGCTGTAATTTTTCCTGGATTTATTGTTATTTTTGTTATTATCTAGTATATACGTAACCAGTTTATCAGCTGTTTTTGTGATAAACCAATGTTACTTTTGTAAAACTGAAAATATTCAGGGAAATGGCTGAAGGTGCATGTTTCCACAGGTATATGAATAATACAAATTTAGCTCTAATCCTATGTATACGTATTTTATACATAAAAAAGAATAATCATTTAATCACGTCCATAACTTTAGAAAAATATTTGAGTATTATTTGTCCGCATCATGACAGTAACTTTATGACTATATTAGCCAGTACTCATGTAAAAATACTTAGTTACATATAATTAAAACAATGTTTACTATGCTGCATTGCTGAATACTCCATTCTGATTGGTCAAAAACAGGCCATCGCCATGGAGTAAGTTCTGTGTTTCAAACTGGAGCGTCTGCTGCTTTTTAATTATTGGCAGATTCCACATATTAGGCTGTAGCTGATCTGAAATCAGAACATTTATCCATGATTAGGAAAAATCAACCAGTTAGTTTTGCCCAAGTTAGTATAACTTTAATTTTAAGAGAACGATTTAAATAATAAATAAAAAAAGAGACATTTCTTTATTTTCATTTATTTGACAGGGTAGTACATGGATTATCTTTAAAATAATGCATCCAGGGCAATACAACTTTTTGCAAACTTACAGGCCACAATCCCTGCTTTTCTGAAAAGACACCAGCAAACAAACGAAGACAAAGCAGGCATAAACACTGACACAGGGACACAAACACCAATATTTTGAAAGCAAACATATAAAATATTCATGAACTATTTCACAGAAATTAATATTTAGAGGTCACATAATGTATTGTAATCTGATTACACTGGAACCAAGTGCTTTAACCATAGGCAACCAAAGGGTATTTTACTGGCTTTTCATGTCATTAAATGCGCCAGTATATGGTAAAAACTTTAATATCTGATCATTTTTTGACCAACATTCAGTCTTGACCAAGGCTATATAATATTTTTGGGGGTTTGAGGATATTTTCTCCTTTTATTGAAAATACAAAGGACAGTTCTCACTATCTGACAGTATAATACAGACATTAATCAGAAGTAGAAAAATACTTGTTAGTTCTCTAGAGTCATTGTTGGATGGATATTGCTGGATTTCTACTTTACTCTCTAATGGTGGTTCTTTCTTCTGATACATGTTCTATATGCAGAACCACAGATGTGTGTTTGTTTTATGTCTCTTTGAGTCCCTTCAGTATTAGGTCCATGTATGCTCCGGTCACCAGACTCTCCTCTGAGACGCCCAGCTTCTCCATGAGATCCTGAGCCACCTTAAAATTGGGGGGAAAAAAACAATATCCATTAGAGGACTGATATTGGTTTAGTTTCATTGACTGTGCCCACTGACACTACTGTCGCTAGAGTAGTTTACTTAAAAAAAAAAAAACAAAAACAAAAAACTGATGTTTTCAAACTTCTCCACCAATGAAATTATGACAAATGTAATGATAACGCAGGGAGGTGACAGAAAAATAAGACATGACAAATTGTAATTATAACCCAAACCATTTGTATCCTGAAAAATATGGCATGATACGACAGCATAAAATTCATCTTCATAACGAAATAAACAGTTACAGGATATTTTAGGTATGACCTTAGTTCTCCCATGTTCAGAGTTTGTTGACCTAATTTTCAACATACTTTTGTGTAAATAATAAGCAGAATGTGTCTTTCTGGACTCAGGGTGTGAATGTATCTTACTTCCTGAAAGTTTCCTTGCCTGTTGGGGGGACACAACATTAGAGTCTCCAAAAGCAGATCAAAGACTGGTCTGTTTAAATGGATTCCTATGTGAGAAGTGGCTCTGTTCCCTAAATAAACAACTACTCAATGAAAAATGTTGGTTTCATGTCTTATTCATAGACCAGCAAATGAGGACACCTGATGAAATCTATTGTTAACTACTTGATCATTTTGTGAGGTGACAGTTTGACATGTTGTGACAGGCACTAAGTTGAACCATGGACCAAACACGTGCGTTTCCATACCCCTTATCTTATGTTTTTAAAACCAAAGGTTAAAAAAAACTCACCAGACATGTCATAATTTCTCCCATTATAGTTAAGAAATCCACCACAAGACCAACCGTCATAAACATCAGAACGTGTCATCAGGGAATTTATACAATGGTCTTACAGTGACTCACATGAACGGAGTATAAGCTAATTAGTGGTGGATTGGCTGTTATGTTATCAACTGGCCAAATTGGGATCTTTCGTTTTTAGTCTCTCACCTCTATCAGCATCTATATAAAACTATGAACTGTACTGGCAACTGTGTAAAACTTGACAACCAGGTACTGGCCTATGTTCACATTCTGCTGTTGTCTGTTATGTGTGTTGTTAGCAGTGCATTGTACTATGGGGTATTTATGCTGAAAGTGCCCATAGATTTCACATCGTAAGATTTACCCTGAAATAGTATGTAATGTACATCTACTGATTTTATACTACAGTTATGGACGTACCAAATAATCTGGCAAACTGATTTAACCTACTTGTAGGAGCCAGGTAGTTCATTTTCATGTCATTTTGGGTGTTGTGTATGTTTATGCCAGTAGGTGGCAGTATCTGTTCAGACCTATGGTTTTGTCTACATGATCAGATGGGTAAATCAGCACAAGTGCATACGCTGGGGAAGCCATACGGTTTTAGACTGTGCCATGGCATGTAACAGCGCAGGTCAGAGTATTATTAGACAAATTATTGTTTATTGAGTACTGGATAAAAATGTCTATTTTCCCACGGTCGTACATAATAAATCAGCAACTAAGAAAAGGAAATGTTTGGACATTTGCTGTGTTGACGCACTTACACCTGCACCTGTACACTGGCCTGTGAACAAGCCCTTCAGACCAGTGTGCGCACATAGTGGCAAAGGAAGCCACTGTACTACTCAGTGGCATATGAGTTCGCAATATTAGATAGATCTTTTTTATCTTATCATTTTTTTCACCAAACTTGTAAAATAATTTCCTCTTTTTTTGTCTGTTTGATATAAGTCTCTGTGTCCTTACTTAGCCATCGGGATGGGGTGGAAATTTAGATTTTTGAAAAGACTTGAGAAATCTTGTATGAGGACAATTTATTTGGTCCATAGTTATGTTACAGTAGATGCTGTCTGATTGTGTGACATAGAAGAGATATTTGCCTTTTGCACAGTTCAGATATCTTGTGCTGCCTGATGACTGGTTATCTCTATATAAGTGAAACTGTTTTTAGATATTTATTCGATCCTGACGCCTCATTTATTTCTTTACAAAGGCATTTATGTCACATAGAAAGTTACCTGCTGTCCCTCTTCCACCGTTTGCTCTGGACGCATCACCACCTGAAAACACAAAAAAACCAACACACTCAGTTGATGAGTTTACACTTACAGCAGACTAGACTGATTTTACTGTTCCTCACACACTTACTTTGCACCTGTTTGTCTTTGCATTTCCTGCTCCTCTCTGTGCTTCCCTTGTAAATTTTACATCATTTCAGAGCAATATTTTAAATCTCGAAATGGTGTTAATGTACCATTGATTTAGTCTGCACGCTGTGCCTCTCATAATGTGGAGTGACGTCATTATAGTCAATAATCCCAAAAAAACGAGATGAACTTGAACAGACAATCTCATGTCATCTTTGAAACTGACAGTGCATTTGTTACCAACATCTTCAGCAAAATTAACTGGAAGGGTTTGTTGAGCTGGAACAGACAGAGTTGCTTGTGATCACTGTGAGAACCTCTACCACAGAGTCATTGCACTGGTTATCATTCTAAACATACTCAGAGAGCTGTTTCAAATTGCTTGGATATTTGCTCTATTTCCTGCTTGAAGTTCAAGTTTTATGGTCGAGTTTCACAACAGCTATGAATCAATTAGATTTTTTTGTGCCATTTGTATGTTTTAGTGTAAAATAATATATGTAATGTATATTAACGTGACCTCTAGCTCCATGTAGTGCCCCAGTCCTTCCACTGTGTCCAGGTGAACTCTGGTTTGACCTATCAGAAACAGCCGCCGCTCCTTCTTCACTTCACCTTTTACCCCAAGGGCTTCTGACAGTACAGTCTGCACACAAACACATACAGAGTGATCAACTCAAGCAAACACAGGAAGATTTAACGGCACAAACACATATACAGCATGGTGCTTTACCCTGAGACTGAGTGGGTTGTTGGTCGGGCTGATGGAGTACCGGGACAGTTTGGGTCCATCAGTGTCAGGGCGCTCGTAGAAGATCAGCTGGCCTGTCTCATCCTAAAAAGACAAACAAATTCAGATGACGTGCATGATAACAACAGTGACATGTTTAAATTAGATTGTCTGGGATGCAGAGTTCTGAATCAAATGCCGTCATAACTTTTTTGTCCATCAAGATCATTTTTGCGCATTAATCCTCAATTTCAACTTTATTTACACTTTATTTCCAAAAGTACTGGTCACCTATAGTGGCAAAACTAAGTATGTAAACCCTTTGAGAATTTACAGTTTTCTGTGACAGATCTCTTATTACAAACACATCACAACAGTTCAGATGAGTGTAAATTATGCATCTGTGGTCATCAGTGAGCTGTTCAGTGAGCGCACCATGAAGTCTCGTAGTTTTAGACGCCCTTGGTTGCAGTTGAAGAAGGTGTCGTGCTGCCTGATGATCGTGCCCTCTGACTGGCTGAGCTTGGCAGCCGTCTCTGCAAACTCTGTTGGGTCGCTGATTTTGGCTTTGATTTCCACATTGGATGGCATGGTTCTATCAAGCATGTGCAGAAATGACAGGGAACAAGAAAGTAATAATAATCCATTCAAAATATGCTTAATGACTCATCTGTACTCAGTGTGCAGTGGACTCGTGCAGTGCGTAACTGTCAAATGCAGCATGTACAGACTATGAACACGTCTCTCTCTAGACCATTAAAAAAACTGTCAAAATGTCTAACTGAAGCCAACTCTCTTGTTTCAGTGCTTGGAGGAAATTAGCAGTGACTGTAAGCTGACATCCTCATTTTCCTGGCTGTATGTATAACAAAAAAGGGACAGACATTAGAATATTAGAATGACGATGAACACATTAAATACAACCAGTAAGTAAAGAACAAATATATGCGTACAAATCTTTTTCTGTCAACAGATAAAAAGTGCAGAAAATAACTAATACATATCAACATAAGTTAAATATTTTAATAAGCATTAAACTATGTTTTACATGAGCATACATATACATTGATACAAATATATCAAAAGCAGAAAATACAGATTAGAGCTGGAGAAAGTAGGCTACAAGTTAAATATTATAGTTTATACAGTTTATTTACTTTCATTTCACTTTTCTCAACATCTCATTGTTCATCACAAGACTTACACTAATAATAAAAGCAAACTGATTCAGTTTCTGTGTATTTAATGCAACAACACAAAAATGCCAAATTAGATGGAAATTCCTAATGACTTAACTTATAGACTTTAAAAGGAGTAAAACAGATCCTTTTTCTTACTGTTTCAGGTTCCACAACAAACTGAAATGAGTTAAAATTCAATCAACAACATATCTGAATATGTTCAATGTAATATTTGTTGAAACTACAGTTGTTGTTGTTTTTATAATAAATTAAGCTTTTATTTATCCATTATGTATTAATTCACCCCAGGTTCTGCATTTACAGTGTAAATATTAATTCTAATCAATTGTATAAATGCACATTAATCAATATGTGTAATAACACTTGAAACACACTGAAAACATCAGCTAACCAGCACTTTTGTCATTTATTTTCCAACTCATCTCATCAAAAATATGCGAGATTTAGTACTTTTAATCTCTGGGGAAGATAATTTCTAAAAAATAAAAAAACAAAACTATAGACCATTGAAGTCAGTAGCGTCACCATGAGGCTCATCACCTTCACGTGTAAATTTGTTAAAATACTTAAAGTTTACTATGTTTAAGGAACAGATGCAGCTTCTAACAACACTAACACGCCAGACAAAACACATGAACATCCAACTTTACTGTCTTACCGAGCGGCTGCTTTAGTTTCTGTTAGTGGTCTACTGTGTCAACGCTTAATTTTACCGCGAAACTCTTCCTCCGGGGCGCAGAGGAAACAGGAGGGACCACGAGGAGGCAGCGGCGCACGGAGTCCAGACTGACCGAGGAACAGAGCTCAGAGCCGGGATGGGAGTCAAAGAGACGCGGTCCGCCTCCGGTGGAACGGACCACTTCCGGTTTCTCTGCTTCTCTGAGGTTGACACAACCAGCGTCAAGCGCCCTACCGCCACCTAGTGGACTGAGTGTGACATGGAGTGATTAGAATAAGAATAGAATAGAATAGAATAGAATAGAATAGAATAGAATAGAATAGAATAGAATAGAATAGAATAGAATTATCAACACTTCCAGTCAAAAGTCTGGTCTAATCTGTTTTTTCTTTATTTTCATGACTATTCACATTGTAGATTCTCATTGATGGCATCAAAACTATGAATGAACGCATATGGAATTATGTAGTTAAAAAAAAGTGTGACATAACTCAAAGCATGTTTTATATTTTAGAATCTTCAAATAGCTACATTTTGCTTTTTTTTTTTACTGCTTTGCACACTCCTGTCTTTCTCTAGATGACCTTCATAAGGTAGTCACCTGAAATGTTTTCCAAGTCTTGAAGGAGTTCCTAGTGATGCTGAAGACTTGTTGGCCATCTGCGGTCCTTCTCATGCCGTTTAAATTAGAAGGTGAGTCCAAACTTTTGACTGGTAGTGTATGTATTATTTATTATAGAATAGATTCTTAAAGTACAAAAGAAAAACTGTCAATAAAAACTAGCACACAAAATTATACTGAAAATCCCATCCCCTTTAAAATCCTGACTTTATGATTATATTTATGGTGTTGACAAAAAAATATATACAGATATATTGCCCAAACACCAGTATTGGCCTTAATAACTTGGCTTAATGACAGCTACTGGTAAATAAATCAACAAATCACTGATGAGATGTTTATCTGCTGTGTTATATTTAAGGTTTTATAAAAAAAAAGAAAAGAAAAGAAAGTTGCAAAATTCCATTTCTGTACATTCAGAGATAGTGTGATGAGAATCTTAGAGCTTTTAAAATCCTGCATTTATTATTTTCATTCTAAAGGGTGGATAAATACCAACAAAAGATAAATAATTGAAAATAACATTGGTTTTTAATGGTTATAGTTAGTGTTCTTTCTTTCTTTCTTTCTTTCTTTCTTTCTTTCTTTCTTTCTTTCTTTCTTTCTTTCTTTCTTTCTTTCTTTC
>JAPQRP010000005.1:13629974-13642594 GCA_037367295.1 Apogon hyalosoma
TGCAGTTTGGATATCTGTAACTCTTTCACTGTTTGTGCAATTAGAAAAATTCCAACAGTTTCTGAAACTGAGATGTTGCACTTCATTAGTTTTATTGGGTCATTATGGTAATTTTAGTCACACATGTACTAGAAGCTGGAGAAACAACCATTTTAGCAGAATTATAACATGCAGTAAATTGCTAATGATTGCTAGATTTTGAAAGATCTGGAGAAAAAACTACTCTGGAAAAATGGACAAAAAGACTCACAGGATATTTTCTAACCTTTTTATAGTTAAAATAAAAAAAAAGTCCAGGCAGACTATTTTAGGGTTTAAAGGGTTAAAAAAACTTCTCGGCTATAAGTCTTTCATAAACACAACAAATATGAGAATTTTAGCAGTGTTGACAGGATTTAAGATTGATATAAATATAAAAAACCCCAAAACAAATTAAAAATAGTCAAATGTGTAGTAGCATAAAATAATCACATTTTTAAAAATTTCCATGCAGTACTTGGTAGACCTTTGTTACATAAAGAAAACATAAAAGACCAATTTACTGATGAGGATTCATTTATTATTTTCAGTAAACAAAACAAGCAATGTCCAAACTGTTTCTCAGCAACATGGCTGCTAACTGGCTAACATTAGTTTAACCAGACTCCTGCATGTCTTGTGAACTCAGCTAATGTTAGTGGAACATTTTACAGTTTCCCAGTAGCCTACTGTTTCTGCTGTCGTCGTCTATTTCCAGATGCTAGCATTAGCAGAGCCACAGGTTAGCTGTGTCCAATGGTTAGCTAGTGTTAGCTAGCTAGCCTGTGCAGTGCTTCCAGAATGGGAGAACAACATTGAAAAAAAAAAACAGTGGAGTTTTTCTTTATTTTGAGCAACACAGACGTGATAAATAACAAGGCTGATCCTCTAGCAGGGGTGATGGTCAGGAACTCTCTTCCTACAAAAAAGGATCAATAAATAATTAGTAATCAGTCAGATTAGACGACAGATAAACAAATTTGTAGTCAGATACTAAAACTGACCTGGGTGCTGCTTTGATAATGTTGTCAACTCTCAGGATCATCTCTGCGGCCTCAGATGCACTCAGCAGCACCTGACGCTTCACCTGGAACGACTCTGTGATGCCCAGCTCTGCCATGTTGCCCACTGTGCCCTCAGACATGTCTACAGGGAAAAAGGATCATTAGGTAAAGGCAGCACTGCAAAGAAATGTCACAATACTGTAGACCAATCTCTACTTTAACCGCAGTGATCAATATGTGACAAAATACTGGTGTTGCTTTATTAGTTGCATCTGTTATCCATTCTGTCTGAACATGACCACCGTAGTGACTTTTCATGACCATGACTGGAATATTTATATCCAAGTATCGCATCTGATCTCCAACTCTTTGAGGCCTATGCTGGTCTATTTACTTGTACTGTGTTCACTCACTCAGTCCAAAAGTGGTCTTGTTCTCCTGATGTGCGGCTCTCAGCTGAGCCACGAGATCAGCGCTATCGTAACCGGCGTTGTCTGCAATGATGGTCGGAAGCTGGAGGAGGAACCGATGGAAAAACAGTTCAATCAGAAGACAGTACAAATGTAAATAAACATTCATACAAAATTGTGTAAACTTTACAACGTGAACTGAACTGCTGAATACAGAAAAAAACTCCTTTTGATAAAACTCTTTTCTCAAGCTAATCATGGAAACACAATGTTATCCTTTAGAAAGAAAACAGTCGGATCCATACCATCCTCAGAGCTTTGGCAAATGACTCCATGGCAACTGCCTCCTTTCCTGGCGTTCTATTGGCCAGATCAGTCACCACCTTCGCCATCAACATCTCGGAGCAGCCTGGTGAGGGGCGGAGCCAAAGTACAGCCAGTAAAGACCATGTGAAAAATTAATGCAGTATTTACCAAAGCTTCATAACAATTTTGAGAGTTTTCATATTAGTAGTATAACCAAAGAATATTTAGGAAGATTTATCTAGGAAAAATTCAGTTTTGCAGATTCATACAGACTTTTTAACACCTTTTGCTGCTTTTAACAAAAATGATTATTTACTTTGGGTAATAGTGGTGACCTCAGCACAGAGGGTTATCACAGGGTTCCTATGGGTTAAATTTAAGACCTTTTTAACACTAACATCAGACTTGAATGCCCATTTCACACAGCCATACTGGCCAATTTCATGACTCCTAGAATTTAGGAAAATGTATTTATTTACTCCAACGCCTTGATTCCCACCATTCCGAGTCATTTTGGGGGTTGCAAAGTTAGAGATAACTGGTTGCTAATTTCAGTGTAAATCATCAGGTTGGAATGGGTGGAACTGAGTAGACTAACATTACCCTCTTTGCAGCTTGGACATTTCCCAGACATATTTAAACAATACAATAAACAAGTTTATGGCAACATAACTTAAGACCTATTTTAAAGACTTTTTAAGGTATTAAATGCAGATTTGTAAATTTGAGACTTTTACGACCCTGCGGGAACCTTGTATCAGTATCACTTCTCAGATCGTCGCTTTGGTTTTCTGTTTTAGTCGATGCCAATACAACAGTTTGGAAAACATCAGGATGAATCTCTGAAAAACCACTGTGTCCCACATGAACCACATCAAACATCAGAGGCTAGCTGGCAATTAAGGAAGCATCTAAGACCCATATTTTAATTATTTTCATTGTGTTATTTCATGTGTTTTTGTGAGCATACATACCTCCTCCATACACAGTGCGTGGCTCCTTCACAGTCTGTGCTAATACACACAGAGCATCATGCAGTGAACGCTCTGCCTCATCCAGAATCTGCTGAGTTGCTCCTCGCAGGACAACAGTGCACGCCTCACCTGAAGCAAAGAGGAAGAAAGGTAAAAGCCTTAATGATATGCAAGACGTTCGTACATATTGTGCATGTGTATGTTTGTGTGTGTTCATACCCATGGCGACTCCAGAGAAGTGGATAAGCGTGTCCTCTCCTATCATCACCTCCTCAATCAGTTTGCAGTGACCAAGCTTCACCATCTCGGGATGGTCGAAGGTGGAGGTGATCTCACCACCTGAGCACACAAAGACATTATAGATCATTTAACACACCACTCGACATATTTCCTAAATGGTATGACTAAAAATAGAAAAACACATTTCAGCTTACAAGCAGATTTTCCATATTAGTGTTTCTGTTGCATTTAAGCTGCAACAATTGGTAAAATACTTAATTCATCCAAAGATTTCTAACTCAAAATTTTATGAAATAGAACAACATGTATCTACAGAAAAACAAGTACAGAAAAAGAAAAGAACCTGTTACTGGCTCTATTTTGTTTGCTGTACTTCATACATACCAGTGACCAATGCGAGACGCTCCACACCGGCGAAGTCTGCGTGTTCGATGGCCATGACACCGGCCTGAGCAAACAGCTGTTCTGGATAGTTATAGATCAACTGTCTGTGAAGAGAATAACAAAGAAACTACTGGTTTAGTCAGAAGAAACCAGTGGGAACTTGCGGAAAAAGCTGCTTTCATTTATTCAAATCCAACAAAGATCATGATTGTCTGTCTATGTACCTGTTGATAAAGCAGTTAATCCCATGTTTCAGGATCCTGTCGACCTTCTCCTTCATCTTCTCTTTCTCAGCAAGTTCAATCTCTGCAACCTTTGCTGTGGAGTCGACACGAACCCTGGAGCCAAAGATCTGGTACGCAACCAAATGTGTTATGTAGAAACATCTTATTTATCCCAACACACAACATTTTTATTCTTATATAATTTCCATCACTTTTGATGTAATCAATCAATACAGTCAACTCTGCCTTCTAGGAAAGTTTGTGAAAGTGGACTGTATAACCTCCATAAAAAAGCTGCTGTATGATGTGTGCAGACCTTTTATAGTATTTTGAAATAAGAGTAATTACTTATAGCTTGACCAATAAACTTGTTCAATATTCAGGATTTTAAGAGCATCAGATCATCTGACACAGGTGCTTCACCATTTGTGGACCAACTCTTTGTGTCCAATAATGTACCATGTGGGCTCCTTGAAATCACATTAAGCCCTGAGTGTTACTACAGACTGTGCAAAACCTATATCTAGACTAGGGCTGGGTATCCTGGCCAATGTCCTTAATTGATTCGATTTCGATTCATAAGGTTCTGAATCAATTAATCATGATTCAGTTTGATCCCATATCGATTCGTTTCAATATTAATTGATTGATTCAGAGTCATTTAGTGACACCAAAATACAATTTTGAACTGTAAGCTGATAATTTGACTACTGCAGCCATGCAACACATCAATACTGGTATCAATATTGACATTAGAAAGGTAATAAATATGACATTTCATCAGTAAATAGCTGACTCTGCTCTTATATAATGAACAGAACCGAAACATTACCATGTTTCTACAGTGGCTCAGAACAGACTTCTTCATCACCTTTATTCGGTTTTATGGCTGGTGGCTACGAGTGTTAAGGTGCATTACTATCACCTATGGCTGAGTGTGGATCCAAGTTAATATTCCTAGAACAACCAGCTTCCATGACCTGCCTCAGAGACCAGACGGTCCACACAGCCAGTTCTTCCACACTGTGGGTTTGAGTTTGAGGCCGGGAGGGCCTCCCGAGGAGGAGTTTTCCCCACCCTTCCTCCACGCAACTCCCGTGCCAGAACCGTAGTGAGCAAGATTGAGATGACCCGTCTCCACCAGGGGTCCACAAGACAGGTCAGATATTCGCCGTCCCGCTCTGAAAAATCTACCTCATCCAGTATTACTCTATAACGCAAAATTAAAATAAAATTGATCTAAAATCGATCAAATCCATTTTTTACCCAGCCCAAATCTACACCCATGCAGGTTATTTTTGTTATTTGTGCAGATTAAATCTCTTGGACAACTTAAGTTTATTTCACAAAATTCCCTCAGGCAGAGGTCAAACACCTAAATGTGTCTGCAGGTGTTTTAAGAATCAATCATCAAGGTAAAAACCATTCCACCCTGGTTACACCTCCCCAGTGTGTGCATGATTTTATACCTTTATCTTGTCTGTGTCCATGCCAGTGTTGGCGATTAGGATCTTGACGTTCTCCAGCCTCTTAGGTTGGTTCACTCCAATCTTCTTGTCCAACAGGAAACCTGAAGAAGACATGATGTCACAGAAGCCAAACAGAAGTATGAAATGAGAACCGAAACATGATGAAGGTGTCCTTACCTTCATCCAGGTACGAGTCAGTGAGACTTCCCCCCAGCTTCTTAATGACGTGGATGGCCTCTAGGTTTCCAGAGCCTTTCAGCCTCATTACAGCATTCACAGCCAGCTGGGCGAAGTGGTCTTTGTGGTGAGTCAGCAGTTTGGAAGACAGTGTGGTCCGGGCGATGTTGAGGAGGTCCTCCTGGAAACGAGTTGGGTCGTTGCTATGGAGACAAGAAGGGAACGAGGAGGAGACAGAGGAGGAAGAAACATTAAAACACAGATGAGAATAAATAGATCAAACACTGAAAAGTAAGAAAAGCAAATGTATAAAATGAAAGTTTGGTGCCTTTTCATGAACATCCCACTTTCATGTCATCATCAATATTCTACATTTAATTGCTTTGTAGGATTTGTATTTTTGCTTCTGTACTGGATGTTTAATGGAAATTATTCACAATGTACAGTCATTGTTTTATTTTTGTATTAACTTTCTTCATTTATCATCACACTGAACTAACATAAATAGTCTATCAATAAATTTAGTCTTTAATGAAAAAAACATTGTATGCATCTTCAGATGTGTTCATCAATGCACACTGTCCCCGTTTAACAAATACATAAAAGTGACAGTGCTGTCAAACTGACAGTGGAAAAAGTTGCAGCAAGTAGTTAAGTTAACCAAATTCAGTTAGTATTAACTACTATTAACTATTAGTTATGACAGGAACATGCTGCAGGTATTCACACTTTCAGTGAGGTTTTTCACTGACCTACCTGATAATTTCATAGAAACCTTTTCAGCCAACAAACCTAAATATATTCAGTTAACCATCAATTATGACAGAAACAAACATGAAACCTTTACATTTAAAGAATTTCAGCCAGCGAAAATTGCAGATTTTTCTCTTAAAAAACTGACAAAATAATCAAAATACATGCTGATGCATTTTTTTTTTCCACTTTCAATTACTCCCCTAAGATCTGAAACAAATCAGATTACATTCTGAGTAACAAAAGGAAAATCCCCAGTGAAAATGGTTTTTGTTATGCATTAGTTTATGTCTGACCTGTGGTCCACTGCTGCCTCCCTCAGAGCCTCTCTGGCTGTCTGGGTCGCCTTCCTCCACCCGGAGATGATGGTCTGTGGGTGAATCTTCTTGGCGATCAGAAGCTCTGCTTCCTGTGAATGTCACAACAACAGATGAGACACTCCTTTACTTCTGATCTCAGTCGGATGTGATACTTTAAACCTGCAGGTTCTTACCCTCAGCAGCTCTGCAGCCAGCACAGTGACGGAGGTCGTCCCATCACCGACCTCATCATCCTGGACTTTGGACATGTCTGAAAACACAAGCATGTATTAAACCAAACCACAATTACCCATCCTTTTATGTCTGCATTATTAGATGAAGAAGAAGAGCACATTTAATAAAATAAAATTTAATTATGTTAAATGACGCAGAAATCCATTAACTGGAGAAAGTGATTATAGTTTAAGCCTCTCATTATATTCTCAATAAATTGTTTGGTGATCTGCAAGGCAAACCCTATAAATATTTTTGTAGATGGTGATGACTTAATTAAAAGTTCTTTTTAATCCATAACCTACTTTTAAATACATTTAAATAACATGGTTACAGAGAGATTTGTTAGTTATTAAATTTTATGTGAATCAACTGAGCAACCACTATTTTCCATTTCTTCAGTTCATATTTCTGCAGCTAGTTTCAGCCACACATTCAGCAGCTTCACTCACCAACCAGAACTTTGGCAGCAGGGTTATCGACTCCGATGGCTTTAAGGATGGTCGCGCCATCATTGGTAACAGTCACTGTGCCGCCTTTTCCTCCACCCAGCAAGATCTTATCCTGAAACAAGAAACAGACGTTCAGTTATAGATGAAGCATATAATTCAAAATCCTCAGCCACTTAATAAAATACTTGAAAAGATAAAGGAACAAGGTGACTTATTTGTATGGCAATGCAGAAGCAACACAACATTCTCTGCTTGTAATGGTAACCATCAATGGTCTTCAAAAGGGTTTTTTTTTTCCTCAAAAAAGCAGCGAGAAAAGTAAAACAAGAGGCGATCTGCTGACAAACTGCAGTCCTACACAATTCTTTACTTTGACATGGAAAGATATTATTACACAAAGTAGGCAAATAACTATCAGTTTCAGTGTTCCCTGTGGAACTGATCTCTTGGTTAATAATGAAAAGCAGCTTCATAGCAGCTGCTCAGTGTAGAAAAAAAATCCCTTAACACGCTGATCTTCCGATTACCTCGGAAAGGTGCAGTGTCATGTACTATTTTACCCTCCTATTATTTTTGTACTTCTGGTGTTTTCCCACATGCGCACCATGTGGGTAAATTTAGTACAGCACACAGCATGCTGGTTTTACACCTGTATTATTTTTTTACCCCCACTGACTGTATAGTTTTGAATATCCAAATAAAGTGAAATTTACTATAGTAAATGATAAATAAATGGGGTAAATTCAGTATGACAGGTTACACTACCAGATGTTTACAGTAAAAAGAATGTGGTTGCACATACCCAACGGTTTGGAGCATGTGCATAATTCTTAGGGGGTGAAAATTGTCCAGCGGCACAGAGTGCACACAGCTTCTTACTGGAGATAGTAGGCCTATTATATATTATACATATGAATAAAAAATCTAATGCAACACTGATGATTTTTCATATCAAATGTATGCTGTGGTGGCATGCATTTTGCTGCGGTGGTGCACCATGGCAAAACCTTACCAGTGGAAACAGTTTGCTACAAATTACAACTGGTGTCATTGACCCACCATGCCTTTTGGACCCAATGTGCTCTTCACCAGATCTCCAATGGCAATGGCACCCACAAAAGACGACTGCAGAGAGAACACACAGATTCAGAGGATGAGCTGACAGGACACGAAATAAGAAAAAAGAAAACTTAATACTGAAACAGACAATGACTAAATCCTAAACAATCTCACCAGTCGTGCAGTCTCAGCTTTCTCTTCATCAGCTCCATGTTTGAAGATGTTGACTGGGGCCATTGATAAGGACGCCTACAGACACAGAAGACAACAGACATATCAGGCTAGGACACTGTAAAAATAATAAGATGATTATATTGGAATGCATGAAGAGCTACTGTGAGTGTACATTTATGTTAAGTGAATTTAATGGGGGGGCATTAATTAAGATGTGCATCTTGGTCCAACATGTGTAATGCGTCAGATATTTAATTTATTACCCTAAATTATTGGCATATACAAACAGACAAAAGCAAACTGTCTTACTGAGATTGAGATTACAGAAGATACTGACATCAATAAGATTGTCAATTTACGTTTAGTTTATTGGCAAAATACACAATAATCTTAGATAACCTTTCAAAACTGATTTTATGAATATTTATTGCTACCCAACTTAGGCAGTATATGGGCGTTGACAATAAAATAATTAATTCCGATTTAGCTGTGAATGCGACCAGTCTTAGCCCCGCCCATGTCATCCTAGAAACCACTAGAAGGTTTCAATCAAATAAAAGAATCAGACGAAAAAAATATGAACGCTGATGGCAACTCAGGCTGTAAACTGCCTAGGTAGTTTGCCCTAATAACCGTTGAACAAACATAGTTTTTAACATACTTTAGATCGTCTGGTACTAAATTCCCCTAATCGCTGATTTGTCTGACAGCCACAAAGCCAAGCTGACAAGCTAACCTAGCGTGCTAGCAGGAACAAGAACAAGAACACACAGCCGCTCCAGTTTACCTCCTCTGATTTACATGTATCATCTCTTTAACTCTCACGGCTATAAACACCATACCATACTGTATTAGGGTGTATTAATTGTTGCTACAGCAGCTAGCATAGCCGCTAGCACATTCACAACGCCCATGTGCTTTCTCGCCGGTTAGCATCGTTGGCTAACGGAGAACTTCACGGCTGCAGCAAACAAAACAAACTTACTGCATACTATTTAAAAGAGTCACTGTGAGATAGGGTGACTTCAGAGCTAAATACATATGTTGTAAGAGTTTCTCTGAGTTTATAAGGCTATAAATAAAACAAAAAGCTCACCATGATGTCTGTGACTCTGGGCTGAAGCCGAACACGCACACAGAAGAGCTGGACAGGAGAGTGACGTAGTTACGTAACGACGTAATGCTGCGTTCAAAGCCGATTATGGTAAAGTACACAAAGTAACTATTATAACTACTAATATTACTACGTCTACTATAACTACTATTATTATTTATGCCATCTTCCATATGTATTCTCATGTTTGGTAGGCGTCTAATCCTGACTACACATACCAAACAATATAACAGCATCACTACATTGTCACCTATTGGAGACGAGAAATAACAGGGCTAATGCCAAAATCATCATAAATTGCAGCCTTATGAATTTTACTTAACTAATGAAGTTTTTTTTCTTCTCATCTCTCATACATACTGCCATCAATAAAAACATCTTGACTGTGGTCCACCCTGAGTGGCATGAGGGTGCAAGGGCCCATTCATCACAGCTTGCAGTTTTAGATGCTCCCAAACTGCAGTTTCACTACTATGTATCACTAAATATCACACACTGGACCTTTAACGTCAGTCCAGTTCATCTCTGTGTTAATTGTGTTGGTTTTGATGGAGAAATATAATGATGATGTTTCATCGTTTAAGAGGAGATGAAACAAATCAGGCTGGGAAGGAAACCATATTTATTTGTCATTAAAACATAAAACAACAACATACATATATCATCTTCATATTTCCTAAGAGAAAGCCCCGCCCCCTCATCGCCTCTTCTTCTGGCCCCGCCTCCTTCCTTTGTGAGTGACAGCTTGGACTGGTAGACAGTAAATGTGCATGGGGAACTTTCTGAAGTAGCTGTTGACCCAGGGCCTGGGAGAAGAAGGAGAAGAAGAAGAAGAAGAAGAAGAAGGAGGAGAAGAAGAAGAAGAAGAAGAAGGAGAAGGAGAAGAAGAAGAAGAAGAAGAAGAAGAAGGAGAAGGAGAAGAAGAAGAAGAAGAAGAAGAAGCAGCAACATTTTAACAATTCAACCAGGTGTCAGTAAAACACATTTTTAGATTTGATAAAACACATTTAAAGATGAAGAAAACATACATGATGACAAATGCAGGACAAAATGAGAACAATGAATGAAGAACATTTTACTTAATACCAATATTTAAGTTCATCAACCTGTTTCTTGGTTTAATTATTATAATTTTCATTTATTTATTTTTACACATTTCTAGTTATAGTTCTGGGCATATGTACAAACAGAAGACCAGTGAAATCTGGTGATTTGCGGCAACAATAAAATTTTTACCCCCCCAAAAGGGAGGCAAGGGGTATTGTTTTTGGTTTGGTTTGTTTGTTTGTTTGTTAACACTCTAGCAGCAGAACTATTGGTTGAATTCATACGAAATTTGGATTATACATTGCCAGTGACCCAGAATAGATCTGATTGCATTTTGGGAGCAGTAGGTCAAAGTTCAAATATCTTATGAATTTTTTAATCTTTTTCTCCCCATTTACTTATAATGGGCAAAATTTCAAATGGCTGTAGCAGCAAAACTATTGGTTGAATTCATACCAGATTAGGTTTATAGATTGCCAGTGACTCAGAATAGATGTCATTACATTTTGGGAAAAATAGGTCAAAGTTAAATTTTTTTATGAATTTAAAAAATCTTTTTTCTTCTCCCATTTACTTATAATGGGTGAAATTTCACATGTCTATAAAAACATAAATTTTGTTTCAATTTACTTCAAACTTGGCACATATGTCGAGGCAATTGATATGCTGACATCAGTACAAGTATAGACATAATGACATCAGCTGGATCGATGCCAAAATAAGATGCAATACATGTGAGGGTGGGGTTTGTTATGCCTGGCACCACGTTAAGGCTGTTTTTGGGTTCAGATCTAAGATTTAAAGCTGTAGGAATCAGAAATCAGGAAAAAAATGTAAATACACTTGTGCATCCTTCTCCACTGTCTCCTAAACACAGTCTGAATTTTAGGATGGAGGATGGGATGCCTCTTCATATAACAGGTTTCATCACTTGTTTTAACATCCCCTCTCCGTGACTCTGTGAAGAGCTGCACTTGTCTTCTTTTCTCTCTGTCCACTTGACTTATAATATGTTGAAATGTTTGGAATTTTTGCCCAATGATAGCAAAATTTTCTGTCTACTGAAGCTGTGATATGCTGTTAAACCATGTAATTTAGACTTTTGTCTTAATTACAGTTGATTTAATGCTTGTACTTTGCGACACGCTGGTTCAGGCTCAGGTAACACAGGTTTTGCCACAATAGCCTGTTCTCCTGCTGACGGAGGAATTCAGCTTCTTGCTGCCGTTCCACGTCCAGACGTAGGGACTCCCGAAGCTCCGCCTCGATACGACCCAACTGCACACACACACACACACGCACGCACGCACGCACGCACGCACGCACGCACGCACACACACACACACACACACACACACACACACACACACACACACGCACACACTGCATTTAGGGGACATCACACTGACTTCCATTTATTTCCTACAGACTTAAAGTAAATGTAACCTAAAATATATAAATAATTACTTATGTATTTCATTTAATTTATTTAGCCATGCGCCCTCCTCCTCCCGTGTGCTGCAGGGTTTCCGTATCGCCCTGTTTTCCACAATGGGATGTTTTTTCATATTGACTTTTTGATTTTTGGAGGAAATAAGCTCAGAAGGAAACAATTTCTTCGTATTTTGCTCTCCCAGATAATTCTCACAATTGAATGCCACTATATGCAACTGTAAAAAGTGAAATGTTCAGCTATAAACAAGGCGCTTCAGTGTCTCCACTACTCTTTACAAATTGCAATTGGATGTCTTCTACAAAATCCTTTCCTCTTGATGTGATTTGATCTCACCACTGAACAGAAATAAAAGACTTTTGTGACATTTAGACATTTGTTAGCTATTTCCTATGAAGGCCTCAAAACCCATTAAAAACCCATTGACTTCTGATCTCATGCTAACTACTAGAGGTCAGAACAAAAAAAATCTGCACTGACATATACATTACCTCCTCCAGCAGACTCCTGTTATCCTCTAGTGTCCTTTGCTGGTCGTACAGAGCCAGAGATGCTGGATCAGACGGACGCCTCCTCACCTGACCATTGGCCTCCTTCACACCTGGACCACCTGGTTCACCTGTCTGCTGCTGCTGAACGATGGGAGGGAGGAAACATGTGCTGACAGACGCAGAGAAGGAGAGAGGGAAATGTTCATACTTCATGGTGTTTTTGGTTGAGTTGCACACACACACGCACACGCACGCACACACACACACACACACACACACACACACACACACACACACACACACACACAAACATACACTGCTCCATGTAAACCAGTTTC
>JAPQRP010000005.1:13644858-13655111 GCA_037367295.1 Apogon hyalosoma
ACACACACACTCACATACACACACACACACACACACACACACACACACACACACACACACACACACACACACACACAGAGCTGAGTAGAGATTAGTTGCCTGTATCAGCTTTGGAACATTACACCTGCTTTTTGTTGTGTTTATCTTTCCAAACATGAACACAAACTTCCATCCGATAAAATCTAATTGACTTTGATTGACTGATCCCCTTTGAAATTAGTTTTCCATTTCCATTCTTTTAAACAGACTCCAATTATACCTCAAACTCTACCTTGAATATCTTGTTTCATGCAGAAATGATTCGCAATTACAACCCTAAAGCCTTTTCATTTCTTGGATTATTCTTTTACACTATACTTTACTCAAATACTACAGTACTGATGTACATCACCACCCAAATTGTTGTCATTTTTTGTCATTCATTTTCTAGTTATTCTTCTTTTTCCAAAATGATGTGCTTTGCTGTTGAATATTTCTCATCAATAGGGATGACAAGAAGTGAAGTTTATAAAACTGTGCTTAAAAATATGATGAAATAGCCAAATAAGTGCATTCAACAAATGTACTAAATAAAGGTCAGTGCTGAAAGCGTATCAGAGTCATTTTGTGTAATTGTGTTACAGTAGCAGGATGATGCAGTTAAATCTACAAATGTAAGTTTTCAGAAAGTGATGATCACAGACATAATAATGGTTTTAGTTTTTTTTAACCGTTTGTCTACATTCAAGTCTCAAACTTCAGTACAGAGCCGCAGCTTCAGTATTATAGACATTATTATACTGAGTTTATGCAGATACTCACATTGTGTTGGGCGTCCATCTATGTCCTCCTGCTGTGCATGTGTTTGTGTGTTTCGTTTCCTCGCTGATACTTTACCTTCCTCTCCGTAGACTCAGACACCTAATTAGTTTGCTGTTTCTGTTGCACCTCCTCCACCTGAATTAGTCATCAGTTTGAGTTTCTGCAGCTCAGAGGGTTCGTCTTAGAACATATAGAACATACATCTGCATAAGACAAACCTCCTGTGTTTTATAGTAAATATAAAGCAGCATGGATTATTAATAGACTAACATTATGAGGGAAATATTCCACTGAATGTGGACAAGTCAAAGTAGAGTTTCACACAGACATCACATGATTTTAAGACATTTTATTGAACTTTTCCACCTCACTGGTTATTAGCTTTAATTTGACATAAAGCGGATCAGTCAGGTTCATTCATCTCATAGAAAAGATTGTTACAGCTTCACACTTCAACAGAAAACTTTGTCAATATTAGTATTAAACAAGTAACGTTAACATTTTGCTTTAGTCATGCCTCTACTCATACAACTAGAATACAATGCAATATTTCTGTTTATGATCTGTCGCAAGGCATTTGTTAATTCATTTTTTTTTTTTTTACAGTTTTTGGAGTGTGTGGGAGAAAAAAAATGAAGGGATGAGTATGTTTAGGGAATACAACTTACAAAAAAACCTGCTTTCCTTTGTCCAGCTTAATTGCTCTCAAAATTATTAAAAATATAATTTAATCTCATTCACACTTTACTCAAAATTATTGTCATGAAAAGAGCTAAAGCTAAAATTTTACTTTGCAGATACATGATTTCAGATATCTTGAAGCGTGTTTTTCAGATAATACATTTGATAATAAATTCAGTGACTAAAAGTTCAGTCACCATTTAAACTAACTGATCAGTATATTTACAGAAACAAAAGTTAAAGGGACCAAACTGGTTGTTATCACTAGGTCCCTTATTGTTTTATAGATGGATTATGGAAGAAATATAACCTGTATTTTGACAAAGCAATGCATTCTATATGTTTTTGGAAATGAATAGACATTTGGAGTAAATGTTACATCCCTCTGGTATGATCTTTAATGGCTGTATGGTGTCATTCATCCTCTATCAGTTTCATTTTACACTTTATTCAAGCCTGAAGAAGTAAAACAATGCAGTATTTCATGCAAATGAAGCACTTGAATAAACATAATTTTGCAAAGCAGAATGTTTTCCTGTTTTGCTAATTATCTTCTGGCCATCCCTGTAGTTTGGGGACTGTAATTATAAACAGAGATAAAAATTACACAGGCTGATTTGAGGACAAAGAATCTGTATGCATTTTCAGATATACTGAGTTGTTGATATCAGTAAAAACAAAAAAAAAGCTGAAAGATAAATTCCGACATTTTTCTTAATATTATGATCATTATCTTTTTTTAAGAGCATGAACATATTAGTTTCGTCTCTATACATTTGTTTATCATTCTGTGCAGCGTCTGTAGAAATGGAAGTGGTAGTCTGTAAACAGTGCCCCTGTGAAGTGATGGTCGGTACTGCAGTCAGCTTGACCCTGAAAAGACACGCACAGATGCTTATACTGACAAACACTGCAAAGTTGTTTTCAGATCACAGATTATGACAACAGATTACATGTTCAGACCCAAACCAGCAGAATGAAAGTTCTTCTTAACCAAACAACCAGTTAATGGAGTGGTTCTCAACATTTCTGGGGCCAAGGACAAAGATTTTAAAGATTTATTTAAGTGCTTCCTTAAAATAAATTGCATATCATTTTGTATGAAAATGCAACAGTGTAAGCTAACATAAAGCTAGTGAGGGAGTTGAGTAAAACTGTCCTGCCTGTCAATATGCGTAAGTAATGCTGCCTTCATGTGCTATGGGAATTATGGTAAATACTACTTACAAACTTGAAAACTGCACCTGAACGCCCCATCATGTCGTATTTTCCACTGGAGAACTGGGAAAACATTTTGATAGACGAGTTGCCGAGATGAAAATAACCTCTGACCTTTTCAACGTGGCGGAGAGCAACGAGGGATTAATCGCAAATGGTAGACGCTGCTTTTATAAACATTCTGCTGCTATTAGGGGATGATTTTGCATATTTATAGTGTACACAATTTGCATAACACAATTTTACAAAAACAAAAAAAAAAGTAGGAGTTTGCATGTTCTCCCTGTGTGTGTGGGTTCTCTCTGGGTACAAAGATATGCATTAATATGTTAATTAGTTCAGTTAAATTGCCCATAGGTGTGAATGTGAGGATGATTGGTTGTTCGTATCTATATATATCAGTGTATATACATGTCCACGCGACCTTCTCGAGGATAACATTTAGAAGATGAATGAAAAAAAAAAAATTGCTGTAGCAGATGAATTAACACGTCCAAAACTGTTACGTAGCAGGTTATGATAAATTGTGTGTCAGCCATTTTTTTATTTCGCTATAACAACAAAAGCACTTGAACACAACGCACTGGTAATTTCAAATTTACAAGTGGAAATGATCATCTTCCTGATAGCACATGAAGGCAGCATAAGAGCCGTGTTATAATGTAGAAACATTAATGTAGGTGCAAACACACATATGAGCACTGTGGGGAAATGCGTGTGATCTGGGTGTTGTCTTTGCTGCACCAGATTTAAGTAATTCTAAGAAGTTCACTATTATTAACATACACTTTCAGAAAAATTCAGATGACGGGGACCTCAGTGGTGTGTAGAGCCATGCTGTACTCTGAACTCTTAAGAACATCTACATGGTCAGTAAATTAAACATAAGACCATACCTGATTTTCACAGGAAAAATGCTAAATTTAGAGGACAATATTATAGTAAATGGCAATAAATCACTAATGGAAGGTTAAATGTAAAGGGGAAAAAAAATTCTAAAAAGAATCTGTAAAACTATGGAGATGGTTTAGAGAGAAAAGAGAGACTCTTACAGCTACAGTAGAACGGAAGTGATAGGAGCTGTGATAAAGACGAGCCACGTGAAGAGGCCATTCATGTTCTCCCTGAAGAAACACACAGACACACAGAGAAAACACAAAGATTAGGTTGATCCTGAAACTATAATTTCCTTTGAAGATTACACTGAATGATAATAATAATAATAATAATAATAATACGACAAACTATACATTCTTAGAATGCATAAAAAAAGCTCTGCCTGAAGGCTGCTGAAGTTAAATAGTTTAAAATAGTCAAAACAATGAAGCAGAAACATCTAAAAGGAGAAAGCATTCACAAAGAGAAGGAATTTGTTGCTGTAGGAAACTGTTGCAGGACAGTGGAGGCATCTGAGTGAACTGACTTATGTCTTACTTCCATCACCCAATAATATCAGCTTCAAGTCTGTGCACAGCCTGGATGTTTTATCTGTTATATGGAGTACTGTGTGTGCTGTATGATTCTTGGTAATTGGTGTACTACATGTCATGGATGTGTGCTCACACTACATGGCAGTGATTATCATGTTCTTATCCTGATGTGAGGAAAACCCTGCCTGACATTCATTATTCAACAGTTTCCTCAAGCGTCCTACATTATTAACTGTGACGGCAAACTCTGCATCAACTCAACAAGGGGCGGATAATTCTTTTGCAGGGAGCCAAACTGAAACCTGAACATCCAGGATCGGTTCCAGCAGTAGGAAAAAAACTCCATTCAACACTCCTGACATGAACATTTTACTCGATCAGCAGAATAAGAACATAGTCCTGGTACATTAACTCCCTCAGAGTATATGCTGAGGTTCATTCCAGTCCTTTGCAGACTTACAGAACTGTACTGAGCCATAGCATTTACTCATTAATGTGGAATTTACATTACAAACACAAAAGGCCTCGTGAAGTAATTTTGCACTTTCAGATTCATAAATCTCCACACTTAACAGCTTTGGAATGCAAGTACAAGATTACACTGAAGGAGGACAAATGTCAGAATTATTATTATTATTATTATTATTATTAAGACAATGATTCCTTATTTTGACTTCCAATAATTTTCATGTTATTTGAAGTTATTAAACAGCACCCTTAGAATGCTCTGAAAATGTCATTACCTCATTATTTTTTACATTACATATCATTATCTTAATTTTACTATCATTATTAATTATTATGGTACCTATTATGTAAGCAAAATATTTCTATGCTGTTTTTATTGTTGATAGTAAATTAATGTCCTCATTATGACTTTTTGTTTAAAAATAAGACTAAAACTTTATGTTGATCTATTTTGAAATCATGCTGTTTTGAGTAATTTCCAATGAAATGGCTAGCGATTCTGATGCAAATTTGCAAAAACTGAAATGCAAATCATATGTTTCCACAAACTAATTTGGGGTAAATAAACTAGACTCTTGTGTCATCAGCAGGTGGGGCTGTAAACTATGGCTCTTATAAAGGGTAGAGGCTGGGCACACTTATTTCCTGCATTAAGGAGCTGTTGTTTCAGACATGCTTTAACACTTAATCACAATATCTGTGAAAACAAAGCAAATATCTGAGCAGTCTACTGATCAATCACAAAATTTAAAGTTTACTGTCAGAACTTCAATAAGGTGTTTCCATTTTCCCTTATGCACATTTAGTCTTTTGCAAAAAAAAAAAAAAATTCCATGAACATCCTCTAATGAGAAATTTCAAAAGGCACATTAAATATTTGAATGGAAAGTCACCTAACATCAAATGTTTGGGAACTAACAAAGTAAATGTATTGCCAAAATGCCATGTTTCCTGCTCTTTAAAGGAATACATGGAATAAATTGTAGTAATAATAAAACTCTCAGAAAACCGCATATAGAATTTCTTGATTTAGAAAGTAAATGAGCATATTTCCATCTGTACCTGTGTATTTGAAGCATATGTGGTTCCCGTGACAGTGTTTGGATCCAGCCGAGCAGAGCAGACTGCAGACTCATCGAAGCTGCACAGATGAACCACCAGGAGCTCAGTAGAACTAAAGGAAAGAAAAATCAGATGTGTTACCTGCGTGCTTGTGTAAATTATTTTAATTATTACTAAATGTGTTGAAATAAAGACTTGTATCTTGCTATAATAGAGATGTTTAATTCATTCAGTACTTACTTCATGAGCAGTGTGACCCTCATGTTACCTGGGACAAACTGGCTGATGGGAACTCTGTAGATGAATCTGCTTGGCCTGAAAGAAACATGGTTGGATTAATGCGTGCTTTCAAGAAATTCTGCAGAAATGTTGATACTGCCTGCTGATTTCAGCAGCATTTTCCCCATACCACCTGGTCATGCACTTTAACAATCTGTCTCTGAAACATCAGTCATCTAAACAGTTCTGGTCAGGATGCTCTATGAGAGACTGAAATCTGGGATGGGGCCGTCCTCAAACATTTCACTAAAGTCTTTTTCCCATAAGAGAGGGAGACATGACTCCATTTTATGTAGTTTTAATGGAATTTTCTGACACGACAGAGATGTTAAAAAAGTACATTTTATTCTGATTTATTATTGGGTTTAATGGGGCAGTTGTATCAACCTGTAGTCACATTGAAGCTCATTGACAAGATTATTTATGCCATAGGACTTTGGGATTATATGAAACAGGAAACTCATGGCTATTGTTGTAGTAAATATAGCAGAGTAAATGGTTTTATTTAACAACAGCTTTCATAGACAAGTAATGAATATTTCCAAGAGCCCCATCATTACGTCAAAGAGCATTTTCAGACTAAATTCTGACATTTAAACTGTGATTTCATTAACGCTTAAGTAGATACTGAGATACAGATTACTGTCTGTGTTAAACAAAGATGAAATGTTGTTCTAAAGTATATGTGAGTTTAATAATTTTAATTACTTGTCATATTATTGGTATTATTGGTTTTCATAGGCATGGTTATTTGAATTGCTGAGGAAAATCATCACACAATAATCCAGAATTTCTCTGTGTTGCTTTTCTGATCTGCTTACATTGTCTTAAAGGTGCAGTGCAAGTTACAGAAAAATCCAAAAAGGTAATACTAATAAGGCAAGGTTTTATCAGGGCCAGCTTTCTTAATTTGTTTAATTAAAAGTGAAACACCAGGGTCTTTAAATCTAAATTGTGAAGATGAAATTGTGTGACAACTGGCTTGTGAAAAGTTCAGTAACAACCTAGATAATTATGAGTGAGAATTTGCTGTTTTATTAGCGTTAGGATTAGGGAATTATCTTATCAGTAAGACATGAATGATAAAGACACTCTTTATCCTCAGCTGAACCTTTGCCTTTGTTGGTAAAAAATCAAAATTCATAGATATGGAAAAAGGTCCGTTTAGATGAGCTAACAGGATGAAATGATTCACAGAACTTTCTGAAAATAAATTGAGAGCAATGACATGTTCTGACACATACAACACACATGGCTTTTTACTATGCATTAAATTATATCTTCACTTACCCACATTCATCTCTTATACAGTATTTGCTGTCAATTATTTGCTGATTCTCTTTAATCATTAACGACTGGATGGTGGTGTTCGTCCCTGAGAAAAACAGACATAAAGGTGTTTATTTATCAAGTTATTTTACTGTCTCAAAATAACTGAATTCATTAATCATTCTGAGTATGTAGCTCTTGATGTGTAAGTGAAACTCACAGTCTTTGGCACTTTTCAGCTTGTTATAAAGTTTTTCTCTTTTGTCTGCAGAGGGAAATATGGAAACCAACATCAGTGTCCTTTATATAAAACTGTATAACTGTGGGTCACGTTTACTTAAAATCACTTAAATGTTACTGCTGGTTAAAGTCAGAGTAATTTTAACTAATTATTGAGTCTACATAGTATATTTGTATATTGCTATTTTTCTAAAATATACACAGCATCCTCTTACAGTACAGAAAATGACATACAGGTGCAGTCAGTAGGTCACTGAGCTATGATTACCTGTCACATTTAACTCTTGTGTTTCCAGTGACACTTCATAGGTTATACTAGAGTTAGTGCTTCCCCCTGATGGTGAAGGGCAGCAGTACACCTTATCACAGTACAGCAGGTCACAGAAGTCCACGTCTGGAGGCCAAGGCCCGGGTGAACTGGTTGGTGCCACTGGAAAGCAAAAAATAAGGTGGAAAAATTAAGTTTCGAAACTCTGCTTATATTACATTGCCACCATTTCTGCAAATAAAGAAGAATTAGGACCCTGTAAAAAGTACTCCCAAACATATCTAATCTCACAGCTTAAAGGAAAAAGCTAATATTCCACAAAATTTACCCCAGTTTTCTGACATTATACTGGACTATCTAATTCATGGCATGTGCATTTTTGTGTGATCTGTGACCTTTGATTTTATTTGTAAAATCTCTTAATTACATATTTTTCCTTTCCTTAATAGATCTCGTGCAGTCTTTAAGAACATCTCAATTCTATAAAATGCATTTTCAGGACCAAAGATTGAAGACAGAGGAATCTGGCTGCAGGAGCTATGACTGACAATACCCAGATGTATTATGCATGAGTCTTTTTGCCGATTGAAACTGTGATGTGTAAAGGAGTTGTGACTAATGTCGATATTACACAGGTCTGAATCTCAAGTTCTAAACAGCCACCGGCAATCAAAATTATTAACTGATATAAGATGTTTAATCACTTTAGAGCCACTAACCCTACCAAGGTATTTAAATAATTCAGGTAAAATGCCGTTTCTCAGACTTTCAGCAGTATCAGATGTGTCTTTATTCATTCAGAAGCTCCGTTGTGATTTTGGAAAACCTGTCATCTTCTGCAACACTAAATCATCAGTAAAACTCATGCAGTAGGCAGTATGGCAGTGGTCATAGGCTCTTGTCTTTATCTTCAGTTAATAATATATTTTGCTGGAAAAGTCACTTTTTCTTCATGTTTTCTCTGTTTTGATATAACAGAATTTGATTTTCCTGTAAGTTTTTATAAACTGGTAAATTAACCCATAAAGACCCAAACATCTAATGGTGACCAAACACATCTACTGATGTAAACTGTTTAATACCTGTTGATTCACTAATCCTATCAATACATGTAAATAATTGGTGTAAAATATAGTTTGTCACCTTTTCATGGTCATCAGATATGACCCATTTGGACGTTCAGAGGCTCCACAGTGAACGTGGAAACACCGTCATCTTCTACAATATTGATTCATTAGTAAAACCCAAGGAGTTTAATAAATGACAGTGGATGGAGACACTTGGTTTTACATTCAGTTACTGATATCTTTGCTGTAAAATTCACTTTTTTTCCCCCCAGTTTTCTCTGTTTCTGATACAATTACTATCAACTTTAATCTCGGCTTTATATGAAAAACTACATGATCAGTAAATTCAATATGGGAAAATACATAATTTCCACTGAAAAAACACAAAATACAGAGGACAATATTATTAAAAATGATGATAAATCACTTAAGAAAGGTTCACTTGGGAGGAAAATTCATTTGGGAACTACCACAAAAGTAGCACTGTGTCTTTATGGGTTAAATCTAGGAAAATACCTGATTTTCACTAACAAATACAAAATGCAGAGGATAATATTATAATAAACAGGGATAAATTACTTACTAAAGGTTAAATGTAGAGAAAAAAAAAACTTGGGACTTGGAAGTCCCTGCAAAAATAGTTATAGGTCTTTAAGGGTTAAAAATTTCAAATGCACCCTCAAACTTATGTGTCCCTAAACCATCTACTGACATGTTATGCCACATTATGAACTGAATGAAAAAATGAATCCTAAGTTTACATGAACACTCATATGTCAGAGATCATAAAATGTAGCTGCACACAGTAACAAAATGACAGACAAAGGATACGGCTGCTTCACATATCATATTTAACTGGTTCTGAGGGGAGGATGTCTCATGTTGTTAACTGCCTCTTTCCTCGTCTCAACTGCCCCTCTACCATCTCTGGTGGGAGGGGCTAAGACATAAGGCGAGGACATGAGGAGCTACAAGTTGAAAACTGAGAACAAGGTATGAGATAACAAAAGACTTGCAGCTAATAATTCTGATTATTATAATTACTTCACTTGATCCCATTATAAACTTGCACATGGGAGTAGAAGCAGCTGTTTCCATTCTCTGTGTAACTGCAGACTCTGTTGTAAGGCTGTGTTTACCTGTGCTGCTCCAGGCTGTGGTCTGTGGAGGAATCACGCTGCCATTACTAACACAGAGAAATGAAAGTCAGCAAAACCAGAAGCAGAACATAGTTTCTAAATATTAAAATACAATGATTTTATTGATGGTCAACATAAAAAACTCACTAAATCATTAGTAACGGTGGTACTAGGTAAATACTCATCAGCTATCAATAGATTATTTTGGACTCTGGATGAAATTTTAGTTGAAATAACTAGCACACACACACACACACACACACACACACACACACGCACGCACACACACACACACACACACACGCACACACACACACACACACACACACAC
>JAPQRP010000005.1:13657537-13662537 GCA_037367295.1 Apogon hyalosoma
AAGTGGCTGGGATAGGCTCCAGCGACCCCCGTGACCCTAGTGAGGATAAAGCAGGCTCAGAAAATGGATGGATGGAAAAAGTTCTATGAAATCCTACACGGAAATACCATTTTCTCCAAGTGTATCAAAATTGCAAAAATTGCACGTAGTTAGTGGTCATGGTTTTATGTTTAACCTAAAAGCTTAATATTTAATATTTACGTAAAACATGTTCATTTTCATGTGGGATTTATCCGTACACTGATGTAAAATGTGGCTCTAAAAGGACCATAGAGAGGAACAAAAAACCTTGGAAACCTTCAAGGAAACCCTGAAACAAACTGCATTTTACAGCCATGTGTTTCAGTAACTTTGACCTTTCCCTGCAAATACACCACCAGTCAAAGGTTTGGACTCACCTTCTCATTTAAATGACATGAGAAGGACCACAGATGGCCAACAAGTCCTCAGCATCACTAGGAACTCCTTCAAGACTTTTGGAAAACATTTCAGGTGACTACCTTATGAATGTCATCGAGAGAATGCCAAGAACGTGCAAAGCAGTAAAAAAAAAAAAAAAAGAAAAAGCAAAATGTGGCTATTTTGAAGAATCTAAAATATAAAACATACTTTGAGTTATGTCACACTATTTATTTAACAACATAATTCTATATGTGTTCATTCATGGTTTTGATGGCTTCAGTAAGAATCTAATAATCATGAAAATAAAGAAAAACCAGATGAATCCAAACTTTTGACTGGTAGTGTACATAATTAAATTAATGAATAGAGTAAAAGATGGATGAATACAGACGTTAAACAAACAGATGGATGGATTGATGTATGGATGGAAACAGTTACCTGTTGGAACGCAGACTTCCTGTCAGGCTCTTCAGCTTGGCCAGTCGTCGCTTCCAGATCTCTAGCTCTTGGATTCGATTATCCAGGTTGTCTGTGAGCTTCGACAGCTGCTGCACTGCACCAACATTTTCCATGAATATTTGCTCCTGGAGGAATAGACCAGGAAGGCATCAGCAAAACAAGGTTCTGGTAAACTACACAAAGACATTTGTTTTGTGTGGTTCTGTCCTGTTAGGGCTGAAATTAAGTAAGAGTCTATGTTATCCGAAGGTCATTAACAATCAGATCTAAAACATGGAGTTCCACAAGGTTCTGTTCTAGGCCCTAACTATCTTCTTGGCCCAACTGGCCATATCATTAAAAATTTGATAACAGTTACAATTTCTATGCTGATGACACATAATTATATTTCTTCTTTTACACTAAGGGCACCAATGAAGTAAACTACCTCCATCACTAATATCAATGACTAGATGGTATCAAATCCTCTAGAGATAAACTAAAAACCTAAGATTATTATCAGTACTAAATACCAAATCCTTCTCTCTATCATCTTGGTCTTTTCTCATTTAATAAAAAAAAATGCTGCAGAAACCTCCACATTTGTTTTGTTATGATAGTCATATAATATGAATTCTGTTGTCTAATCATCCTTTTCCCACCTTAGAAAACTTTAAAAAAAATTAAGCCATTTTTATCCGACAAAGCCTAGAAACAGTAGTTTGTTCACTGAAAATGCTGCAGCCAGACTCATAACCAACATGACACAACATATCACACTGGTTTTATTGACTCTAAGCCCCTAAATGCAACCTAACATTCTAAAAGGTGCTTGCATACCCTTAAGTCTTAGTGAAATATACTTTGGAATGAAATGGGAAAGAAGGATGACATATACCTTGTCCACCATGAGCAAGTTATGAATCTTCTCTCCATCTGAACATGTGACATCGCCGACTTCTTTTACTGCAGATGGCAGCAGCTCCTTCACCTCCTGAGCTATTACACCTGAAATGTTATCCCCCAAGTTATTAATTTCCAGATCAATGATTAGATCATATTCCAGCTGTTCCAATATTTAATTACAAGACAATATTCTGTCCTTTACCTGTCTGGTGGGTGTGGTCTATTCCCATTTTAGATGCAAACTCAGGTTTATAATCAAACTCGACTATTCTCATCTGAGTGATTCTCTTCAGCTGCTGCTCAGAGTCAACCTAACAGACAAACAGAGGAGCAAATGCTTACAATAACAAATGCAAATAAAGTATAAAACTGTGGCAGATGCATTAATGTGCAGCCGTTTATGTGAATTTCACACATTAAAAACAAATATTGCTGCACATATATGATAATAATAATGAAAGATCATTTGTTCTACTAAACAAAGTTGTGTCTCCCCTATTACAATTTTAGTTACCTTATGTATTAGTATTTTAGTTATCTTATTTAGCAAAAATAATGTTATATTTGACTAAAAAGTATTATATGTCCAGATTTTAACAGTTACTCTTTGACAGCCAAAGAACAAATATGGCATGTAATGGTATTTATTGTTAATTAGTCCAATAAAATGAGTCATTAATGAGTTTTCAGAATTTTTTGGTTTGTTTTGTTTTTAGATTAAAATTTCTTTTCTGGTCATATATGAACAGCTCCTGTCTCCTCTGTATCTGTTACTAAACTAATCATTTACTATAGCTTTAATAATAGCTAGACAAAACGAGATTTGACATGTGAATTTTGTAATATACCTCGAGAGTCTGGTAAACTGGTGGTTATTGTTTCAATCTATTGATGTAAAAGATGAAACTAATATATTTCTGAGTTCTGAGCTGATTAAAGTGTGAGATTCTTTATTATTTCACCGTCTCACCTCTAGTACATTCTCCTTGGCGCGCTGGTCTGACGGTTGCATGACGGTGCCCATCACTTTGACATTACCGCAGACAACCAGCGCCTCATCAGGTGAGTCAGTGTTAATTCCCACACGGCCTTGACAGACCACAGCATCCTGCACCATCCCCCGCTGCCACAGGGCTTCCCCATCGGTCTCAAACTGACCAGGATTAGAGGCCTGCAGGCGTGGATGTGACACTGATTATTCATGAATTTCATCTGCTCTTGGTTCTGAGATGATCTGATTTGCTGGTCATGACGAATTATAGTTTAGTTTCAGAGTCTGTGTTGTTACCCTGACAATGATTCTCTCCGACACCAGACCCGTCAGGAGAAAAGTCTTCTCTTTCACTACGGCGTACAGACCGACCACCATCTGAAAATATCTACATAAATAGACACAGACAAAATTAGCTCCCCTGGTACTGCTGTTCATTCAGTGGATTACGTCTACACTCACATACCTCTGGTCTGGGTTGGGTTTGCCTTTCTTTCTCATGTTGTTGGCTGTCGTCTCACTGAAATGCAGTCGGCCAAGAGTCACCTTGGTGATTTTTCCAGCGGGCAAACTGACTCTGGAAGATCAGATGTTACCATTTTGAAAAACTTTACTTGCTCTAACTTTAGTTTTTTAGAGTCCTTCATC
This sequence comes from Apogon hyalosoma, assembly GCA_037367295.1. Lineage (NCBI taxonomy): Eukaryota > Metazoa > Chordata > Actinopteri > Kurtiformes > Apogonidae > Apogon > Apogon hyalosoma. The sequence goes on from JAPQRP010000005.1 coordinate 13,660,923, forward strand.
AAAAAATGGAAAGATGAACTGATGAAAAATGGCAACAGTAAAGACCTATGTGGATATGTATACACATAAGCTACAAAATAAAGGGAATATTTTGTGCAAATAATCAAAAAGGGAATAGTGGAGCTGTTTCCCTGACCATACATTTACTTTTAATGAACTGAATTCAAATCACCAGTAAACACAATTTCTGTCTCTTCCTTTTCTGTCTGTTTCTTATCACAAAATTATCTGTGCAAACTAAAATGCATTTTAAAAGCCAGGTGACAAAGTTCTCTCAATAGAAAAGATTCCTGGTGATGAGTCTATCTGTCCAAACATCAACAGTACAGATTAGGATCAACTCATAAATTGATGAAAGCAATTGTTGTTAGATTTGTTCATTAGACCTGAGTGATTATTTGAATCTGAGCCTGAAGTTCTGCACAGTTCATTCATGACCAGACTGAGGTCAAAAGCTCCTGAACTTTGTACCAGAGTTCAGTTTGACCAAACAGTGGAGGAAGTGAAGTTGGTGTCACTTGTCATCTGTTGCCGTGGTAACCTACCTAACAGGGTGGAATGGCTTTTTGCTGCGGTCGGGCTGAGACTGTTCGATGGTCACATGGTGACTGGGAGATTCCAGCTGTGAGAAGAAAACATTAGTGTGTTGACTATTAAAGCCGTGTCCAGAGATACAACCATTATTTAAAATATCTTTACAAGGTAGAATATGTAACATTTGCACATGCTCCAGTGAAGTTTGTTTTGGAATTACATAAAAAAAAAAAAACAGTGAAAAATATGTATAATTTTTTTGAGAAATTAACCAAATAATGATAGGAATCATTTGATGAATCCAGCTCTTTAAATGCTTTTTTTTGGATTGAAAATCACTGTGGTCTGAACTAATAATAAATAAAACAAAACAAAATGAATCTGTTTACTATTGACTGGGTGTTCTGTAATTAAAACAATTTTCATTTGCTTTTTTTTTTACTTGCTTGATTTAAACACACACAAAAAATATTTTGGGGCCGTAATTCAAATGGCATAACAGCAGTAGAGTTGAATAAGGAATGAGCAGGCATTAAATGAACGTCACTGGGACTGGTAATCAATACAGCAGTGTTAAGGTTCAAGGTCAGTTCTCTTAACCACCCAGTTGCACTATTGCCCAACATTTTATCAATTTTAAAATATAAATCATTTAATTAGGGAATGACTGTAAGTCAAATAAGATATAGTGTATTTACTCTGGGGCTGCATCTAACAAAAATATTTATTTTTGATTATCAATAAATCTGCCAGTTATTTTGACAATATATTGATCAAGCTGTAGAGGCTGAAATCTGAGTTAAAAAAAATCTGAAAACCTGGAAATACACCCTTTTCTTTTAGAGATTTCGCCTATAAATTCAAATCAAAAGACACATCCAGGGTGCATCTGACAGAATCTGATCAATGAGTGGCAGTTTCAGCCACCAGTCATGTGTTTAAACCCCTACCTGTCTAAAAACACCTGTGACAAAACTAAGTATGACACTAAGAAACTATTAAGCTGCTGCCTTATCTGTCAGAAAATACAAAATCTATTAATAAAGTGGACATATCTGGAAACCTAAAAGACATGGGTAAA
>JAPQRP010000005.1:13667537-13674512 GCA_037367295.1 Apogon hyalosoma
TTTTGAGCTTCTCAACAGTTTTGAAAATATATGTGGAACCTGTCAAAGTAAATATGACAGAATTATTTTAGTTTAATATATTAACATTTGTCTTTGCTGTCTGATATGATTTCCACTCTTTTCAGATTTCACTACTTCATACTTTATCACTTTGTAAAATGCTAGAACATACTGAAATCCTCAAGCCCTTAAGCAAAATGTATCGTTATTACAATCAAATATGACAAGACCCACATTATACAGTTTACAAAAGCTTATAAAAAATGCTGAAACTGGAGAATGCTTGACTAATGTTAATGGTAATTGCAAAATTATGATGACAATTTCAGCATAATTACCTGTTAAATGACAGATTATGTAACAAATCACTTGAATCATGGTGCAAATTACATTTTTGATTAACGGATTATTTGTCAGTGAAGTGATTGTTTATCTAACAAATACATGAAATTGTTTTTCACAAGTTGTTTTACTTTACTGCAGCCAAGGTAATGCATTAACAGTGTGAGGAGATCTTTTTATGTGTCATTATGAAGGGTTTTCTGGCTTTCTTTCTGTTTTTCAGTACTAAACATACAAACTAATAAACACAGCTGACTGGATAAACTGTGTTTTTGTCTTTCAGACTGAAATTTGTCACATTTCAAAAAGCTCAGTAGCTGAGATCTGCTCAATACAAACAACAGCAGACATATTTGTTGAAACACACCTGACTGTGTCTCCAAGATGGCCGGCAGTGAGTCGATCAGCGCTGATCTTTGCGTTTTATCTGACCTGCCTGCTCTCAGGTACAGTCCATCTATAAATGTGGATTAGGTTCAGGTTATAGATCCTTAATGAACTCCTCTAAATGTGTCTTCTGGTGGTTCTTCTGTGATATCAGCTGGGTGAAATATCTCCAGTTTTTGTGTTTCTTCTTGTAGTTTGTCTGTGTGGACCGTCTCTGTCTGTCAAATGAACTTTGAGCTTTGAACAGGAAATGTAGAAGGTATCCACACACCTGACGCAGGCGTTGTAACACACCTGTGTGTGTAGTCGGGGTGTAAAACATAAATCAAGCATTCATTTTCCTGGAAAAGCACACACATATATCTGTGACGACCCTCACTGACAGGATATGGGATATGTTTTAGGTAAAGTCCATATGGGAAACATGACTCAGATCAGGTCAGTCAAATGTTTTTTTTGGCAAATGCATTTACTTCATCCACATCATCTGTTTTCTGTTGAGTCCTGCAAGGCTATTTAAGAATTCCTCAACAGACTTTTCAGTTGATAGTATCTATTTAAAGATCTTTTTAATTCAAGTAGAAAAAAGTAGTGAAGGAAGAATGTATGTTAAATGGTAAATAAATGTTATCAAAATTTTAAAAAATGGAATACAAGTTGAAGCTTTGGTTGTGACTCAGAGGTCAGATGCTCCTCATCTGCCATCCTGGGTGACCACCAGCCCACCAATCACCTGCATGGGCGAATATATTAATGGACAGCTTTCAGTTTAGGCCTACGGAGATAATAAACTGGCAGCTACAGTCACATGACCAGTGGGTTTTTCTCTCCGGCTGTAGTACAGCTGCTTAGTCACTAGATGTCAGAGTCTGAATAAAGTAAAACAAACTTCCCTAAAATCAGACTAGTCTCTCATTCATGAATATTATTTTTCTCCTGATGCCTATTAGACACTTTGAATTTCTTTTTTCTAATTTCAAACAAACTTCCCTTCTTATTTTTAGTTTAATTTTGTTAGAACCGATAACACATTAAAAACTGTTCCAAAGTAGATCCTGCTTTAAAATATTCTTAAACGGTATATTCCCATTCAGTATCATACACATCCAGCCTCTTTTTTAAACAGTACAGGATATTTTTTGATACGAAATACTAAGATAAATACTGCATCTGAGAGTGTTATTGCTCTGATAGTATACATTATTAATGCATTATACATTATATAATGTGAATAGGCTATGCAACTTGCATTTTTCTGTGTATTGAAAACCATAATATTAGTTACATTACATTACACTAGTTTAATGCATAAGCGTAAATGTGGAAACGTCTCCAGTTAAAATATGTCAAATTCCTTTTTCGACAGGGAGATTTAGTTGGTTTTTATATTTGTGTGGTTTTATTCAGTGGTCTGTTTGGATGTTTCTCTATTAAATGCTTTTTTTTTTTTTTTTTTTTTATCACAGAGGAGGAGACAGTGGAGCAGAGAGTGGGCTCTATAAAAGTCAGCGGGCTTTGACACACTCCTGTAGGAGACACAGACTCACACACACTTCACTCTCTCCCCTTCACACGCGCACAGTCTGGTCTGTCGCTCCACGCGTGCAGCCTGGAAAGCGACCAAGCTGCAGAGGACTGACTTCAACTTGGATCAACTTGGGCTTTTTCACACAGTTTTTGTTGAATGCTTTGCACTGATCTTTTAATCTACTCCAGGTGAAGTTCATGTAAACCGTTTTCAGTCCGATTTCAGTTACTGGAGGTTAAAAACACTACCAAGCAACGTGATCCAGACCCAGGGCTTGCAACTTTGTTTTGTGTTTTTGTGTGTTATTCATCCTGAGCGTGGTTTAGCTGGACTTTTAAGCCCCTGAGGAGGACATGCAGGGGTTTGTGGCTTTCTTAGCCACATTTGCGTTCTTCTCTGCCGGGTTAAGGAGCTCAGTGGCCGTGGAGGAGATGCACAACTCCTCCGCCGCCGGACTGAACAGCTCCGTGACGCGCCCGGGGAGCTCCGCGGAGGCGGACGGAGGGGGAGCGGGGCGAGCCGGCTGCCCGGAGCGGTGCCGCTGTGAGGTGGACGGGCTGCTGCACCGGGTGGACTGCTCCGACCAGGGGCTCCGGGAGATACCAAGCAACCTGAGCGTCTTCACATCCTACCTGTGAGTCCAACTCATGCCTTCCACTCCTTCACCAACCTGCTCTCCTTTTCCTGTAAATATCTCAAACACAAACAGCGTGTACGTGTGCGCGCGTGCAGATGTTACGTAGCCGTGAGAATCGGCGCACCTGTCCCTCTGTTTACGTCTCGCGCTCTGCTACTACGTGCGCATGCCACTACTACCTGTGTTAGCGCAGAGATTAACGCGCACCAACCAACCTATAAGACAGAGAAGAGAAGTCTGTCGCATTTCAGTTATTAAAAGTTTGAGGGTTCTTTGTAATGTTCCACAGATATTCTTTTAAGAACTTGAGAGGAACACTGAAGTGTCCTGGACAAAAGAGACAGGTTCATTCTTGGGTTTCAAGTGTGCTTTAACATGCTGAAGGAGAGGGTTGAAGATCCCTGAAGAGGATCCGCTTGGACTTCAGCAGATTCCAGGAGCTTTGGAGAAAAGTTCAGTGGTGTCAAACATGCGGCCCGTGGGCCAAAACCGGCCCAGCAAAGGGTCCAATCCGCCCCTAGGGATCAGTTTTACCGGTGCAAAAATTCCACTGACATATTAACAGTTATGGATCAAAGTCATTTTAGTTCAGGGGCCACATGCAGCCCAATTTGATCTCAAGTGGATCAGACAAGTCAAATAATAGCATAACAACCTATAAATGATGACGACTCCTTTTTTTTTTTTTTTTTTTTTTTTTTTATTGTGGAAAAATTAAAATTTAATAATGAAAACTTTGGCATTTACAAACTATCTTTTCATGAAAAAAATGGGAATAATCGTGACAATCAGGAACAACGTGAAATTTTATAAGAAAAATAAATGAAATTTTAACAATATTATGCCTGTTACTAAATGTTTTGTGCTTTGGTATATCTGCTGTGATCTGTAAGTTGTAAGGCACATGTGTAAATGAGAGGCTGAAAAACAAAAAATTTAACCTTTACTTTTTTTGCAGTAAAACAAAGAGAAAATGTTGTAGTTATTATTTATAGGTTATATTCTAGATTTTTTTTTTTATATTAAATTGGACTGTATGTGTCCCCTGAACTAAAATGAATTGACACCCCTGCTTTAGGGTGTTCTTGAGAAACTTTTTTGGGGGGATGTTCAGGGTTGTAGGGGTTCTGTAGAAGTGTGAATGCTACATATAGTCCAGAAATACTTGAAGAGGTTTCAGTGGTTGTAGAGGGTTAAAGTGCACTGGATTAAGATCAGGTTGAGTTTTTGAGATTCAGGTCCAGTGCACAAGATTTAGATGAAATTAGGGGAACTATTTGCAGAAATGGAACTAAATATGTAGAATTGTAATAGAAAAATGAGAATCCTGTTTACCTTAGAATGAGTGTTTATATGTGCAGAGGGAGGGGGTTGCTGTTCTCAGAGTCCATCATCTTTCTAGAGTATCAAAACACACTTCCTTCTGCTTTATCGCAGGTGTGGTTTCAGCATTAAGATATGTTATTGTCACCTACTGTGAGTGAGTGAGTGAGTGAGTGAGTGAGTTAATATTCCCTTATTTAAAAAGCCAAGAATGGATAAAACATTGCATTTTATTGGATTGATTGATTTTGTGACTGCAGTGGAAGATGCTGCAAAATCATTTCACTATATTATAACAATGACAATACAGTCCAGTTCTATTCTATTCTATTCTATTCTATTCTATTCTATTCTATTCTATTCTATTCTACTGGCTCTAATGAGAGACTTGTGTTTTTGGTTCTGCTGTAGATGAGGGTGGGGAGTTTATTTTGTTGATCGTCAATTGCAGCTTCACCACTAGAGGTCACTAAATATAGCACTCTGAAGACACTACTCACAGTGACACTTGAATACACAGTACAGTATCAGTGAATGAAAATGAAAAATACTTCTCAGATTTGCATCAACCTTTTAAGAATCCCATTTCTTCCATAAGTAACACATCCCTGGGATACTTCGCTATGTACAAGTTCATCATTTGTCATCATTTACAGTCACTTGGATCATCAAATTCTGTTTTTTTTTTCTGGAGACACATGATTAACCACCATTAAGTACTGATGGAACATATGGCTAATGCAATATCATTGTACAGTGACTGACTCTGAGGGAAAACAACAGCTGAAAAAAAAAATCTATATATAATATAATAACATAGGCTTTTTCCAGTTAAATTTCCAGTTCCAAATGTGGATATTTATTACTCTGAGTGTGATGTTCAGTAATTCATATGTATTTATTGTGGTATTTATTACTTTGAATCAAATTTCTGCTCTATAGTTATTCCATTTCTTACAGTCAGAAAGGCTTGATTTCCATCACATCAATCAGGTATCAGCGTCTTTTCACTCTGAACTATGACTTTTATCTTGATCTTTGTTTGACTTGTAGGCTTTTCTAATTAGCCTGTATATCATTAAAATTCACATTTATAAGAAAACGATTAACTTTGCTTTACACCTTTCACCAGCTTCACGATTACAATTTGTGAGGTCTGCCCCTGAGCTGTTTTGGCTGCTTCTTCATCTATAAACTGGTTATATACTCTGGAAAATGTCAAGTTTTTCTCTTGCACTAAATCACATATTGTCCATTCACAGCAGTATCCACTAGTTGTTTTCTGTTTAAGCGTAAACCTCTGCTGAAGTGCAACACTGAAATAAATTCAAACCCATTTTATTCCACAGCAGGTGGTCTGCCTCAAGACGTGTTTCAGCTCTGCAAAACCATTACATCACTGTATGTGTGTGAGTGTGTGTGTAGAGAAACCTGCCTGTCTTGGCTGCAGTCTAAAAGCAGCACAATGTCCAGGATTTAAATTTCACTCTCATTAAAGAAAACCTTCTATTCAGAGGAGCTGTGTGTGTGTCTGTGTATGTGTCCATCTGTCCGTCTAAGACAAACTGTTAGGAAAGTGCTTTCACTGACACGCACGCACACACACACACACACACACACGCACGCACGCACGCACGCACGCACACACACACACACACAACAACAACAACAACAGTCGATCAAAGGTTCTTTGTGTCTTTATTAAAGTGCCGATCAGGAATAGAGTCCAACAAAACTTCAAGGAGTTTCAATGTGTTTGTGTATTTTGGAAACTCCACCTCTTTCATAACTGTGAAAGCAGGGACATCAAAATTTCAAGGACAGCAACTGTCCTGTTAATCTGCTGTGAACTACAAACCTGTATTATGTGTTCAGGTGGTGATAAATCAGTATGAACAATGTTTTATATATAATGGATGAATTCAGACATTAATGCAACATGTAAATAAAGCACTAAAGGCAGAAGTAAACGGTATTAACCACTAAAGACTAAACATGCTCATTGTCACTTTTATTATTATATCCCCGAACATTTCTTGGATATTTTGTTTTTGGTCCAACTGCCGCTGGCGGATATCCTTCATGTTAATGTGATAACTTGAAAAATATTGGGTTTAGAAATTCCAAATTTTGTACATCAATCAATATCATGGAGAGGAAGAACTGATTCGATTTTGGACGAGTTACCATTTCTAGATTGCCCACAAGGGGCCGCTCAAAAGTTTAAAATCACTAAACACTCTTTTGTTCATATCTCTGGAACTATTTGTTTGATTGACTTCAAATCAAGTGTAAATAAAAGGCCATGACCTGGGGAAGCCTCACGTCATGACATCATAGCTGTCTAGTTCAAAATTTTGCCACCAGGTGGAGCTTCATTACTGAAAAATCACCGTTTTCACCATAGCTTTGGAACTATTTGTCCGAATTACCTCAGATCAAGTGGAAATGAAAGGTAATGATCTCAGCATGTGTTATGTTATGATGCTATGCTTGTACGGTTCCAAATTTTGCCCCTAGCTGGAGCTTCATGACTAAAAAAATCATTGTTTTTGCCATCCTTCGTGTTAATGCGATAACTTGAAAGATATTCGGTTTAGAAATTCCATGTTTTTCATATCAATGAATATCATGGAGAGGAAGAACTGATTCGATTTTGAATGATTTATCATTTCTAGATTGTCACAAGGGGCCGCTCAAAAGTTTAAAATCACTAAACACTCTTTTGTTCATATCTCTGGAACTATTTGTCTGATTG
>JAPQRP010000005.1:13675901-13695472 GCA_037367295.1 Apogon hyalosoma
TACTATTAACCTTTCTTAAGTGATTTATCACTGTTTATTATTATATTATCCTCTGTATTTTTCATTCTTTCAGTGAAAATCGGGTATTTTCCTCTATTTCATTTACTGATCATGTAGATGTTTATAAAAGCTCACAAAAAACTTGAGGGTTATATCAAAAACAGAGAAAACTGAAGAAAAAATTACTTTTTCAGGACAATATATCAGTAAGTGAATATAAACACAGTGTCTTCATCCACTGTCATTGATCCAACTCCATGGGTTTCACTGATGAATCAATCTTGTAGAAGATGACGGTGTTTCCATGTTCACTACAGAGCCTCTGAACATCCAAATAGATCATATCTGATGACCATGAAAAGATGACAAACTGATTTTACACTTATTATTTCAATGTATTAATAGGTTTAGTTGTTCAGAAGTTATTAAATATTTTAGATCAGTACATGATTTTGGTCACCAGTGGCTGTTTGGGTTTTTATGGGTTAAACTTCAGAACTTCTGAATATGTAAATATTGTTCATTACAAAAGTTGAACTGTTGGATTTTAGATATTTCTAACTTTCCTAAAACTTCATTTTCATCTTATGAGAAGTGATAGACTCAAGTTTCCACCTCACACTTGTAAAAGTTGTAGATCATTTTTGTCTGAAAAAATGTTTTTGTTTGAGCTGAGAAAAACATTGCACCTTCAGCTGATGAATTTGAAGACACTATCACACTCTGAACAGAAGTCAGTCACAGAGACACTCGAACATATAACAATGAAGGACTATGGTGTATGTTTTAATGGTGGAGGGAGACATAAACATAACCATAAACATTTGTGACTAACAGATACTGTAGATAGTCATCAAATATTTTTTGAGGAAAGCAAACTATACATGTTGATCGACTTACTGAGTTAACTAATACATTCACAATTCATTCAATATTCAGATGTCTGCAACTTGTCAGAAGGATCAGTTAACTCAATTTAGTTGTTATCCAAAAATATTTATTATTGCAGTGTACTTAAATAATTTTGTGGAACAAAATTGGAGAGTCACTTTCTAATGGGAGAGATCATTAATTACTCAGTTGTGTGAACATGTACATTTCTCATACTGTATGTTGCCAGTGAGGTGAGTCTAGTCTCTGTGTCTAATGACAAGTCAGTTGAAATAAATAAATAAATGACACATCACTGTTATTGTCAAAATGCATTTTTTAGGCCAAATATCTTAAAAACAGCCACACCTTTACGCACACCTGTTGCCAATGGGCTGATGTCCTGAATATTTGTGCTTTTCTCAGGAAATGTAGAAACTGATCCGAGACAGACAGACATCAGGGAGAGTCAGTTTACAATCTCCTTCTGTCTGTCTGTCTATTTGACCACCGTCACTCTGAATGCTGCCATCTGTCAATGCCTTTGTGTGTGTGTGTGTGCGTGTGTGTACACTAGCTGCATGCCTAAGCAGTGCTGTCTGAGCTGTGAATGGGCTTGCAAGTCCCTCTTTTCTGCCTCTGACTGACAACAGCAGCACAGGAATGCATTTAGCTTCTGTGCGATGAATGACCTGATGTACATATGAAGGATTTTTTGGTCCCGCCCCTATTGGCAGCCATATTGAACACCCTCAGCTCTGTGACCTGTTTCAGGAATTAATCACTCGTTCCATCATATTACTGAGATTCATAATTTCTCATCTAAAATGTCTTTACAGAAAGATGGACACAGCAGTTCTGTAAAAGCAGCTTAGGTCACAAATCCTGCTCCATCACTGTGACACTCTATAGCAAATTAAAATTCAGTCTAAAATAAATGTTTTTTTAAGGTTATTTCTCATTTATCAGATGTTCAGATTGATGCTTTGGCATGATTGACAGCTGTAGTGACCAAATGCTGCCAAAACCTATCCAGGAAAAGATGAATCTTCAGGTTTTTTTGCACAAAATGTGGTTGCAAAATGTGTCAAAGATGCAATATGGCAGCTCCTGTGAGAGCAAATTCTTTTTTGTTTGCAGTATGTTTTCCATTTTCTCTGTTATCTCTTAAATAAACAAAGAGAAAAGGGACAATCCTGTTTCAGAATCCCTGAGCAAATGTATGGAAAGTCATTATTTATTTTACATATTGAATTCTCAGTCCTGTCTGGATCCCACTGTTTACATGTATTATGTCCTCACCAATCCATTTAAAGTTACAATATGTAATATTTGCACATGCTTACTTGTTGGTGTTGGAGTCTGTGAGAGTTGGTTAATTGTTGACATTAGCAGCCTCCATTTCTGTGCAAACTGTAACTGTTGTTGTAGCAGAGTATGCAGCCATAATGAATGGATGATGTTGGCTAGATATGATATGAGCAAACCAAGACAGCTGGAAGAGGGGCTGAGTACATTCACATCGAAATACAATGGAAGTGAACTACATGTAACTTCTTCAAATTGGCCTACTTGGCACGGGTTTCCTCTAGGTGCTCCGGTTTCCTCCACCATTAAAACAGATACATATAGGTTCATTCTCCTGTTAGTGGTCCTGACCACAGGGCTGATGAAGATCTGCAGTTGGTCTTTCAACGGCAGTTCATTGCTCCTAATGTGCTATGGGCTAATGCTAATTGGTGATGCTAATGTTAGGTACTAATGCTAATGCTAATACATTGTGTATTAGGGTGGGTAAAATGCAGTGACTGGATTTCCGTATGGGGATAGTAAAGCACTTTAACCTTAACATTAACCTTATACTGCACCTTTAAAACCCTTACATAATATCTGAATAATAATTAATTTAAAGGTCCAGTGTTTTAGGGTGATCTAATTGCAGGAATGTAATACTCATGTTTCCATTAGCACACAGAAATGAGAACTGTGTCTTTGCCACCTTAGAAATAGTTGTTTATATGTACAGAAGGCCTAAGTCACCGTTCCTGGGGTCCAACATTACCACGCTCCTTCTAGATCTGAACTAGCCTCATCTTCCTCTGTTTTGTGTTTGGGTTGGCATCCAATGTTATGGTGTTTTGCTCTCACCTTTGCTATGCTATGTATGTATGAACCAAACAACACAAGCACAGTAATGAGGGACTGCTGCATTTTTACTGTGCCATAGGAGAGGGTGTGTGAGTCAGTTATAAACTTTAACTTCATTTCAGGAGTCATTATCAGACACGGATGAACCTTTAAAAAAAAAAAAAAAAGCCAGACTAAAAGAGTATGCAGGTGAAACCACTTGTAATGATCATGTCTAATAAAACTGGACCTGTCTGTACTGTCTGTACGCCTAATACTACATAAACTGTTGGTAGTCATAAATAGATAGATAGATATGTTGATTACATTGGTTACATAACATTTGTATGTTGTGTATGCTGTGATCTCTGACTCTGAAAGCAACATTAGCCTGATTGTTTCCTCTAGCAGCTTCCCTGTGCAGCATCTTCTAGACAAACAGTTTATGGAACCTGTCAAAGTATTCTCGTACAGGTGTAACAGGCCAAAGTATACCCCCCCCCCACACACACACACCCCCCATCCGGACTATACCTGGGATATAATCTGGCCTAGGCCACTTTAACCCCTGGTATAGTCCGGACGGGGGCTTTGACCTGTTACACCACCAAAAAAGTGTTCATGTAGGATTTATTCTGTCTCAGACTTTTTGATCAATGTAACTGTTTCCACTGTATTTATTTAATAAAGTCAAAGACAATATGGGGAATCATTTTAGCCTTAAATGGCTCAGATATCCTTGTGTCTATGTTGTGTCTCATGCACAGACAGACAGACAGACATCTTACCTTTGTCTACCTGACCTCTCTCATGACCTCAGTGGAAGACAGGTAGTCCACTTACCTGTCCCGGATGTTTGGACGGCTGTTCAAGTGTGAGAGATCATTAAGCTTTGTCTATGGGTGTCACGGTTCATCATGCTTCATACACCATCAACAGGTAAATGGACTACCGGCCCTCCTGTGAGGTCATGAGAGAGGTCAGGATTGCATTTAGTGAAAATATATCTTATCCTGGATAATGTGTGAACCTCGAACAGTCTCCAGCAGTGGCAGATCTAGAAGATTTAAAATGGATGATGGTATGTGGGAATCTAAAATCCAAAACAAAACTGTGCAGATCTTCAAAAGCAAAATAACTAAGAAAATATTCCACTACAAGTAAAATTGTAGGAAGTAAATTGCCTCTTAGATGTGATGGAATAGAAGAATAAAACATTTTTAAAGTCAGCAGAGTTGTCTTCGAATAAGACTTATACTGAAAAATATATACATTTATAAAAGAAATGTTGCTAAGACACTCCAACGAACTTTGAAGAATGAATTAAAGCTACTTTATTTATTGGTCTATAAATGGTGTTATATACTGTTGCCCATAAACTTTACACATTCTTCTTTTTGTTCTTATTTATGTACATTACTAATCTCCTTTGACCAGGTGTAATGAGTACATTGTCCCAGTTGCACCTTATCTATTAAGGATATATCACATGGTCACAATCATTTCATGAGAAGAGGTAAAAATATTTTATTCCAACTTTATTGACATAAGTGTACAGTCATGACCCAAAGTTTTGGGAAGGTCATAAATCTATCCTTTGCTTAAATGTGATTTGTTTGTCAAAACAATTTTTTGAAACCTATGTAATACCTGTAACTGTTCTTCACAGTACCTCAGAAAATATTTGAATTTTTTTTGTTGTTGATTATATTGTTGTTGTTTTTGTTTTGGATAGGAAATCTTATAGACATGGATATTTATTTATTTATATTGATAATTTTTGTAGAATTTTTTTTGGTGAATTTTTGTAGGTGTTTCCTGTTCATTATCATTTTGTTGTTAGTTATTTGTTGCATGTTTGAGCTAAAATAATGTACTTATACCTTGATTTGAACTCCAACAATGGCCTTTCAATAACATTTTTTTAAATTTTATTTCAAATTTCAATTTTTTTTAATTTAAAATTTAAATACATGCATTTTTTTAAAAACATTATTTGTGGCCTAACTCCTGCTGTCTATAATTCAGAGATGCTGCCATGGGTCATTCAGGGTGTATAGTAATATTCACAGTAAAGACATAATTGAATGAATGAAGTGATCCCATACAGACTCTGCTGCTGTTGCCCTCCATCTTCAACAGTTACAGGTTTTTATTAGTCACACAGACAGAGCTGTACAGATCTTCTGTTTGTCTCTTTCTCTGGGAGGAGGCAGCTCAGTCTGACAGGACCATTGGGGAATAAACCCCCTGCGCTTGTTCACCCTGGGGGGCCCCCACTGACCCACCCCCAAAAGAATGAAAGAAAGACAGAAAGAAAGAGTGAAAGAGGACAAAAACAGAGAGGCCTCGCTGTCACACAACGCCTTTAAACTACACAACTCTCTTTTCTTTATTTCTTCAGTTTGTCTCTGCAGCCGCGGACATTTGAATAATCGTCTGATATCCATCAGTTTGAGCCCAAGGAGATGCAAAAAAGACAGCACACAAAGCTTCAACGAGCTCATTACCAAAGGGAAAAAACACACAACATGCCTAATGTATTCGCTGTCCTTTATGCTCCTTGTTTTCTAAACTCCTATATCAAAATAAGACTTTTAGAAGTTTATTTTTCTGTTAGGTTTGTTAGTTTGTTTGTTTTTTTAAACTTAGATCTGTAAATCACATCCTCCTGCAGTTACTGACATATCACTATTTTAAAATTAACAAAGAAAAGTTGAGGAGTAATAACTTCGGCATTTGCTTTTCCAGTCAATACTGTTGAAATATGGCAAACACCTGCATCCATCGGCCCATTTTGTGCTTGTTTTCTGGCTCCTGGGTGTGGGGGGCAGCAGTCTAAGCAGAAATACCCATAATTCAACCTCCTCCACTTATTCAGGGAGAAGCAAGGTGATCCTCAGCTACACATTATAATGTCTTAGTGTGTCTGGTCCTGGTTCCTCTTTATATGGAGATGTAGTGATTCTACTCTGCTGGATTACGTACCGGGGCACAGTGTGGAGGAAACTCGCTGCATTGATCTGCTTTTTAACCCATAAAGACCCAGTGCTACTTTTGTATCAGTTTCCAAATGACTTTTTCTCTCTATTTCACCTTTCTTAAATGATTTATTCCCATTTATGATAATATTACCCTCTGTACGTAAAATTTTTCACTCTAAATCCTGTATGTTCCTATATTTAATTTGCTATATTTGATTTAGATGGTCATGAAAATTGAGAGTCAGTTCAAATGTTATTATAACTGAACATAAACTCAGTGTGTTCATTCACTGTCATTGATCCAGCTCCATGGGTTTTACTGGTGAATCAATGTTGTAGAAGGTGACGGTTTTTCCACGTTCACTACAGAGCCCCTGAACGTCCAAATAGGTCATATCTGATGACCATGAAAAGATGACAAACTGCATTTTACACCAATTATTTACATATATTGATAGGATTAAGGGATCAACAGATATTAAACAGTTTAGATCAGTAGATAATTTTGGTCGCTGGTGGCTGTTTGGGTCTTTATGGGTTAATCTCCAGCTCTGTATTCCAAGATCCAAATAGTTACATATTACCTCACTTGACCTAACTTTAATCTCCAACCTGGGAAAGGCAATCTACCTATTTCTGGACAAGAGCCATATCCTTGAACTTGGAGGTGCTAATTATCATCACAACCACTTCACACTCAGCTTGAGAAGCAAACCAGTGCACATTGGAAGCCACAGCTCAACAGGACCTCATCATTTACAAACAGCACATAAGTGATCCTGAGGCCAGCAAACCTCCAGCCTCTTCTACACCCAGAAATTCTATTTGTTCAGAGCAGATTCAGTAACAAAGGACTTCTATAACCTGTAGACACTGATCCTTTTATAGTTTAGTAATAAATATTCTTGTTCTGTTTGCTGTGTTCAATCTGACAAAAAAGACTGTGTTACATGATAACGTATTACCTGATGTCACATAATGTCATGTTTCTACAAGTGTAGTAGTCAGTGCCTGATGTTGTGTTCAGGGTTCAGCCACAAACGCCCCCACATCCGCCATCACCATCATCATCATCACCATTGTCCTCATCACTGCTGCATTATGTAGCTCCCTGAATACCACATGATGCTGCAGGGGATTAACAATACATGTACTATGAGTAAAAGTCCCACTCTAAAAACTTCCTCTAAATATTTTATAACAACTGCCAGTAACATAAAAATACGTCACCAAACAGATGCTACAAAACTTTTTAAGGGGATAGGGGAGCAGGGGCCAACAGGGGCATAGGTGCAGCACTCTATGTCAAAAGGGGCCGAGATGCCATTACAACAGTTTTATTTTTCTCTGAGGACATGTAGAAAACTTAATCACATACTCTGAATATGTCAGTAGACCAAGGCTGTAGGTTACATCAGTGAAGTTTTCTTATATTAAAAAAAGAACAATGAAGTGTAGTATAGTATTCCACTTCAGTTTGATCAAAATTTATTTTACAAAAAACTCCTTTATATACTTATTATATATTATATATATTTCTATGGATCACACCTCAAATGAAGTTGTTGCAAACTCATTTATTGCATCAGGGATGGTCACATTAACCTCTGTAAATTGTGTTTGTGATAAAGAACAAACAAGTCTCTTAAATACAGTGTTCTGTGGTATGTGTTTATGTTAAAATATGTGACCACATGTAGAGACATTAGACAGTCCTCAGTCTGAGCCATGAACAACTCACTGTCTGAACACACTTTTATAAGTATAAATATATAGGCTAGTTTGGGTTGTTAACTAATGAAAGTAAGCTTTATAGCAGTGTAATATATACCTGAGTGTATGTGTGTTATTAGCAGTAAAAGTCAATCACCCGTAACACTATTAGTCTGGTCAGAGTAAAGGGGCATTCTGCTAAAAAGAGTCTAAACAAACCCTGTGTGTGTGTTTGACTACCTGTCAACAATGTTGTTAAGATACATGCACACACATATCCTCACACACACTTGCACACATTAACAGGCTTTATGGAGTGTTGGGAAAGTTCCGTAACAACCGGTTTATTCAATGTGCAGACACACCCTCTGTGTATGTGTGTCTGTGTGAGTCTTGCTTATGTTATGGTGACATAAATCTGTCCCCAGATTAAGGGGAACCAGCTTTCTTGAAGGAAAAAAAAAAAATTGTCCCCATAAAGTTAAACATTAAATTTAAGAGTTATTTTATGGTGGGAATATATTGAATTAAAGCTAAATTAAGGGTTTTAAACTATATAATGCAGACTATGTTAATAAACAATGAGAGCAACAGATGTCCCACCCTCCATATCAATAATCCATGAGTTCATCCTACAGACTTAGCTCCCAACGTTTCAAGAAAGGAATAATTGACTGGAATTAAAGCTTTTAGAAACTTAGACCCTTGTTCCACTGGTGGAAAATGAGTGCAGGGGATTATAGTTCCTAAAATGTTTTCCACAACATTGACTATATTACTTACATCAAATAAAAGTGATTATTTACTTCTTGTTTTGACAATGTTATAAGTTTGATAAGGAAGATTTACTGAAGTTGGTATTTGAATCTGTGTTGCTGTGTGAGCTAGGTGTTTTTAGTCCAATGGCCCGAAAGGTCCGATGGACTATTGGTATCAGTTGGCATCCCTATGTAACCAGTTTTTCAAGAAGCTTCCTCTCCAAAACCATCAGTCAGAATGACTTGATATTTATAGTGGAACATCTTAGGAGTAAAGTCTACCAAGTTTTTTCAAATAATTGGGAAAATCTGATTTTTGAATTTTTTATGAATTTTTGAAATTGTAAAAATCCCCATTGGTTTATAATGGGACACATTTCAAAGTGCTATAACTTGAAAACAGTTGAAGATATTGATATAATTACTATTGGCAATAGATAGGAAGTTACAGGTGGGCTTTCATTTGGTGCCATAACCTTTGACTTTCAGTGACCTTGAAAGGTCAAACGAATGTCAATTAATGTCTTTAAATATGCCCTTTGTCCTATTTTTTAACATTAGCAGATGTATGGAACAATATATAATGGTAGCACAGGGAAACCTAAGATGTGTTGAAGAACCTTGGCATTAGAGTAGGGGTTTTTACAGAAAAAATGAACCCAAACCTCTACAGAGAAATCAGTGCATTGTAGGTCTTGCCATCAATGAAGGCAACGAGGTAGTTGATCGATGGAGTTATTTAATAAATGTCACCATATGTCCATATGTAATAAATGTCCACACTGAACTTCTATTCATACCTCTGAAATTGGTTCACAATGAAAATGGGGCAATTAGATTGCTGTTCCATGAGAACCCGCACACTAAAGGGACGTCCCATTGGTTCTGATGGTAAATCGACTCAGTAAACTGTATACTGACAGCTTACATTACCATCAGTCATTTCACAGTTAATACAAGTGAGCTTGTGATGTGTAAATAAATCCTTGTGAATTTCTATCAGCTCATTGGTTTCAGTTTATTCCAGTGCACAGACACTGAAAGTAGCTCAACAGAATAAAACACACTCATACTAGATTTTGTGGGCTTCATGTTGGAGTTTGAACTGTGTAAAAATGTTGATTTGTTAATTCTTCTGGTGGTGCATTCATGTACTGAGGTGAAGGACAAGGGCAGTAATTCTCTGACAAGTGCGATAATTTTCTGTTACCACTGAAAATGTTTTCTGTGTATATGTTTCATCAGTGACAGAGATCTGTCTTTCAGGTAGCAGTAAGGTCCTAGTTCCTTGTTTATAGTTTTCACACCTCAGTTGCAGCGCTCATAATTTATAACCCCACCCCCTCAAAGGGGGAGGCGAGGGGTATTGTGTTTGGTTTGGTTTGTTTGTTTGTTCACACTCTAGTAGCAAATCTATTGGTTGAATTCATACCAAATTGGGTTTATAGATTGCCCATGACCCAGAATAGATGTGATTACATTTTGGGAAAAATAGGTCAATGTTAAAATTTTTTTATGAATTTGTCTATGCTGTCTATGTTTATGTTGACATCAGCACATGCATAGACATGATGACATCATCTGGATCGATCCCAAAATAAGCTACAATACATGCAAGGGGCGGGGTTTGTTGTGCCTGGCACTACTTGTTCATTATGTTTTTTCTGTTTTTTTTTTTTAAAATTTTAATTATTGTTCTTGTACAGTGTTTTAAGTACATTCTGTTTAAGACTAGATGCTTTTTCTTTGGCTTTTAACTTTTTTACCTGACTCCAACAGACCCCTGCACAAGAATTCCTACAGTATGTGCCTGGACTATTTGTTTGTGAACAAATGGGAAATAAAAATCTTGACTAAATTTTGAGGGTGTCCCTCTGCTGAAAGATGTAAATGATAATGTGTATTTTCTGATGAACATATGATCAGACAATTTTGGAGAAGTCTACAAATATCTGGTTGGGTGTTTTTGGAACAAGCATGTTAACACAAAGTTCCTGAGTGGCATCTTGTATCTCAACTTGAGTTCAGTTGTATCAAAATAAATGGTCAAGTTAAGGGGTCTTTGTAAAGACAACCACATAACTCAGTTAAGGGAGTGAACAAATCAGTTTTTGCAATGCTACAGGTAGAAAAGAACTGCTGTTACTTAGTTTAAACATGAAAAGTCTCCGATCTTTTACATTTTTCAGGAAAAAAGTGAGTGTTTCCCAAATGATGACAGCAGGGGTTTGTGAGTCTTTTTGTTTGAGACAGAGACAGGCTGTCTAGCTTTCTTTCAGACCGAGGCCCTCCTGAGTGGAAAGACGGTACCTACTGATAGTTATCACAGAGCAGAAAATAGACTCAGATAAGGGCTGGGAAGAAAGGATGAAGGACGTCACAAGTGCACACAAACACATAGAAAACAAATGTTGTCCCTGTCCCTCCGAGCCAATAGAAAGCAGCAACACTGCCTTGTTTGGACTTGTCTGAAATCACCTTTTGAGCTGATTGTGTCTCTAGAGGCCAAAATGTCCGTTACACTCTACAAAAAAATATTTCACTATTTTTAGAGCCTTAACACTCAATGAGGTTGTTGAATGTTATATGTTTTACATGGTACTTCTCTCTACTCAGTGTCAGTACATTTTAAAAAAAATCACCTGGCACAGGCTGGGTTTCCTTTTTGATGCTTTTACATTGTCCTAAATCATTCCAATCTGAATCTTTAAAGTGCACCCTGTAAAACTCATAGACTGATGTTGCAATTATGATTGTGATTTCTTGTGCATTCTTGCAAGAACTGTATGTGTTTACCATTACATGAATATTCAGCTACTTTGTGTCCACAGCAGTAGTTATCATCACTTCCAAATACAACCCATAAAGTCAAAAACATTGAGACATATGCTAGACCTTTTATGCTGGAAAGTGTTATAGAACAACAGGTTATGCAGAGTGCGCATGGTGCACCTTGTAAAACAGTGCATATAAGAATGGTGTGGCTAAAGAAAGTCACTGGACATGACCTGCAGTGTCAGCCTTTGGTCCACTTCATGCATTACCACTTACTGTCTGTATGTCTGTCTCATCTCCTATGTAGTGGAAGAGACAATGATTCAAAGAAACAGTACAGGGTTAATTCTGCATTTAAGATGTAGATATAAGTAAATATTACTATGTGTATGTTACTCTACATTCATATATGTATGTTTTGCATCGTTGCATCCAACCTGTTTTTATTTTCCACCTAAAAACCATCAAAAATGATTGCAGGAGGTCAGCAAAGGTCGGGGAATATCCTGGAACCATCAGAGCAGAGGAGGGAAGCGGAGTTCATTCATTCATTTCTTGTTTTGTGTGTCTTTCCAGTAACTTCCACTCCTGTCTTGTTTCTCACTCAGGTGTGTGTTGACTTGTTCTTTCAGCGGCTCTTTGAAGGAGGCATGAAGTCCTCTGTGTGTGCGTGTCACTGCTGCCTGACTGGACGCTTTGTTAAACTCTATGTTTTTACACATTAAGTGTGTGTCGAGTGGTCAACTAGATTCTCTGTGGTCTTTTAATGAAGCTTGTCTTTTTTTAATAATTCATAAGTCTTACAGTCTCTGTTTATATTAATTATTGAATCTTTACATCATGATGTTGTTTTATGTCATTTCTGATTAAAAAGCTGTTACACGGGGGGATTACTGTTTTACACTATGTGTATTACATGTGTACATATTTTATTCATTTTTATTTAACTAGACACACTTGTTTTACAAATGAAAGTGTGTAAGCAGTGTTAAGACAAACAGGTGTGAAACTAGAGAGACCTTAACCATCTCTTCTCTCTCTCTTTGTGTGTCTACAGTGATCTGAGTATGAATAATCTGACTGTGTTGTCCAGTGGAGATTTTTCCAACCTTCACTTCCTGGAGGAACTGTGAGTCACACACAGACACACACACTGTTCCAGCAGTAACAGAAAACCACCTTGAAAGCCATAGTAAATCAAAAGAATAAAATTATTAACAAATAAAAGTAAAAACATAATGATGG
Source organism: Apogon hyalosoma (assembly GCA_037367295.1). Taxonomy (NCBI): domain Eukaryota; kingdom Metazoa; phylum Chordata; class Actinopteri; order Kurtiformes; family Apogonidae; genus Apogon; species Apogon hyalosoma. The sequence goes on from JAPQRP010000005.1 coordinate 13,688,374, forward strand.
GAGTTTGAGTGTCATCCTGTTCAGTGTTATTTTTTCTTGCTGTTGTGTAATTGTAATGTTTTGATGGCTGGTACTGTGTCCCACAAGCCTGAAGCTATTGTATGAGAAACATCATTGGGTTTACAGACTGAAGACGATGAAGATTTATTAGTTTGGAAAGTATTTAAAAGACAGAAACTGTTTGAACAATCTGTAATGAAGTTAAACTCAGGAAAAGACAGCATAAAATTAACAGGTATGTAGAAAAAATCTGAATAGAAACTGTAGTTATGTTTTATTGTATTGTTTGTTCTTTCACAAATCAAAAACTTCAACAACATATTTTGTTTTTTCAGACAAAACAGTTGGCATTTGTGCATAAAAATCACAGGATAAAAAGACTTGAAATGTTGCAAAAACATTTATATGTGTGTAAAAGGTTGTGTATGTGATTGGTGTATTGATAAAAGGCGAATACAAGTAAATACAATGGAAACAGGTTCAGGGGAAGATTACATGTGTGTCTTCATATCAGAAACAAACATAAATGCCATGAGGGAAACAGCAACATAAGCTGCATAAGAAGAGCTGCAGAATCAAATATAAGACAAAAGTTTTAACAAACTTTGGAAAAGCTGAAATAACTAGTGGTTCAGTTCAAGGGTTATAAAGCATCAGCCAGTTGCAAGCATTTTCTCTTGACAAATTTTCTGAGAATTCAGTTGAACTTTCCAACACATTTGGATGGAAACCTGCCTAGTGAGAAGAACTGAATTCATGAGGGTAGTGGAAACTTCAACAGTCAGTGATGGCAGGACTGAACCCAAACTAAATCTGAACCCACTTCGAATAAAGACTATGAACACAGTGTCTTAAACAGACATGGAAAAATAATATTAGGGGTCACCTGGAAAAACATGCAAACGCATATATTGCACTGTTGCATCTGAAAGCCCAATGCTCAAACCTAAGTCAAAATCTTTTAAAAACCTAACCTTGAAACTAGATCTTAAAGGAGCTGTACGTAAGAATTATGTTCCAAGTAATCATAAAATGGTCCTGAATGTCACCAGACATTAAAGCTGCGTATGACTTTCATCACTAATTTTTCACCAAATCTGTAAAACCCAAGTCATAGCCTAAGTATCACAAATCCGTAAATCTTTCTGGGATTACGCACCTGAATCTCTTCCCTCACGGTGAACAATTTCGAAGTGTACTCCACCATAAACATTCCATTGGTTTACAAACAAAGCTGGTAGGTCATCCAGGCATTTTCAGAAATTTGTGCATTGTGCATTTGTGCATTGTGCGAAGTGGAGCTCCATGCAGCTGCAGTAGCAAGAAGCAATGAAGCCATTTCCTTGTTTGTTGCCACTGTGGCCATAATGCGGCTGCATCTCCCAATCATGAAGTCAGTAGCGTTTCAGCATCCAGGTTGCCAGTTCCCACTGAACTGCATCTGGCACATTTCTGATCACAAATGTCTGACATTATTAAACCTCAAAGGCCTCTTATGATTCCCAAACACAATGTGACAAAGTGAGAAACAAAACAAGGATATATATAGAAGATGCTTTTGAAACATGGAGACGGCTGAAAGCGGAAAAGAATTTGAAGACCAACACTGGCTTTCACCGGGCCCAGCTTTCCCATGATCTCCCGCAGCCCAGGCCTGCAGTCTCACCACCTGGTGAGAGCCACTGGGAGCCCGAGCTGTGCCTGCAGTCTCACTGGGCCCGGTGAGAGCCAGGTCCGACATAAATACCGTCCCGGTATTTATACAGGTGTAGGACTCGTCACTTGCCATGGTAGCTCCTTGAAGTAGACACTCATGCGGGATCTGGCAACCCCTAGTCTGGGGGGAGGGGATACCACACTGCAGTATTTTGAATGTGATTGCAGTACCAGTTTTGGCCACAAACCTACCTACGACTCCTTTAATTCTAAAATAGCCAGGTGCGTAAAGGTCCTTATAAGTAGACTCTAACTATCAACAAAAAGTGATAACAACCACAGACTACGACACTTCCAAAGAAAAGTGTTTCAGCCTAGTTTAAGCTGAAGAGTTTATAAAATGTGAATTGCAGCCAACATACAGACAACATACATACACATGTCTGACCACACCGTGCCCCCATCCTCAAACTCCAACTCCCTCATCCAGTCATAAAAAACATTCATACATGATCTAGAATCACTTCCCTGACTATCCCATCAGTGTGATGTAAATTGCAGGGTGCCAGGGTTATAAAATAGTTTGTCCAACTAATGTTAGCAATGCTGGTAGCCAAAACTGAATTATTAAACCTTATGAAAAAACACATAATAATCGATCATATATATTGTATAATAATATTATCGTATTTACAGATCAACAAATTTTTAGACTAATATGTGAAGATGTTTAATAAGTACAATCTCAGTGGGATAGTACTCACTCACTCACTCACTCACTCACTCACTCACTCACTCACTCAATTTATTATCCTCATGAGGAAATTTTTACCCATCTTAATAAACAAACAGCACCTAGTTTTATCATTAGTAATTTGCACGCACTAGGGGCAGTGAGCTGCCATTGAAGGTGCGGAAAGCAGATGTGCTAACCACCAAGGACACCAAGGTGTTGTGCTCCTTCCTTGAAACCAACATGGCTGAAACTCCAGCTCCATCTACTTCTAATGCAGTTTATGGTGTTAAGACAAAGTAGTATATGCAAAAAAAAAAAACAAAAAAACATGGAAATTATTCAAATGTGAGGAAAATTACTCATAGATAAGTAATTGCTGATAATGACATTTGACTTTGGCTTCATATAGACTGAAATTAAGCACTGTTGCTGGATCAGTGAAGAGAAAGCATTGCATTTGTACCTTGAAATGGTTTTCTTTCTGAAATGTGAAATTCTGTAAAAACACACTGCTTATAAATTCTACTTCTTATGTGAATATGTATATAGCCTATATAGTATCTATTACTTATTACTAGTATTATTTTTCATATTGTTTGTGTTTTTGCACTGCCTTATGCATGCACATTTTCTTACACTTTATCCTGTTGCTGCCTTGACCAGTAAATTTCCCCTTTGTGGGATCAATAAAGTTTAATCTAATCTAATCTAATCTAATCTAAAATTCCTGATAAGTAATAATAGATTTGACCAGTGAGGATAAATATGACATTTTCTAATAATCAACTCCTGTTCTGATATCCTCATTCAGATCCTGCTCAGGTAGGTGTTTTTCAATCTGAGAGGTTCGATGAAGTAAAAACAGACCATGTTTTCAAGTCTGTCAGTTCTGTCCCATTTTGTAGCATAACACTTATGGTTTGGATAAAAGCCAGTATTGACAGGGAAGGTGTTCAGCAGCCTGTTTTTTCTTTCTCAAACTGATAAGACGGTCTAATATGTGACCGACTGACTCAGATGGATGATACGAGACATGAGACCATCTGAGCGGGCGAGCAGCTCAGATATCTGTGAGGATCTGATATGTAATCCCATCTCTCCTCACCATGCAGCAGTGTCATGTCATATGTGAGCAAATTCATGAAGACAGAAGCTGATGAACGAAAGAAAGAGAGGCAGGAGGGTCGAGAGACTCCGAGGCAGAGCGAGGGAGAGAGATAAGGAGCGGCGTGACCTCACAGAGACCTGAACATGACTCTGACTGCTGTTGTGCTCGACTGCCAGCAATGTGTGTTCAAATGTGTGTCTATGTGTGTGTGATATTTGTCACCGTGGCGTGAGAAACGTCACTATGGCGATAGGACACCGCAGAGATGCATGCTAGGTACATTGCGGACTGGCTGAACTCTCTGTGGCCTCTAAAAACACACAGACCTGCAGAACCCATTACAGCTGCATGTTTTCTACTGGTTTCAGCAATGATGATTTACTGGGAATATCACGAGTACCTGCAGGTGATCTGCAAATGTTAAAAGGCACTAAATTCAGAATGCTCAAAAATGGCCAAGTGTCCGGTTAAAAAATATACTCAGACTTGAACTTTAAGGAACATACCAGACATTACCTTCATCATTTTTAAGCCAAACAACAACCCTCTTCCACCTCCTGTTAGTCATTTCCCAAAACATAGAACTATATTTACAATCCAGTCAGTCTGTTTGTCTGTCTGTTCATGCATGTAATCCAATAACTTGTAACTAATAAATTCTAAACAAAGTGGGTGTGTCCCATAGATGATTTTTCTTCACTGAGAGGCATTTTTTTGGCAGAAATTAAATCAGTTATTGTTGTGAAATAAATCATACACATGCTGCATAACAGTATCTATCAGTATGATGTATTTCTTACTGATCCGGAGGATGATCCAGAACTGAGGAGATATTTTCATTTCATTTCTAAATCCACTTCAGCAGCAAACAGTAATTTCAGATTTGGAATTTACACTCATTGCTCATTCGTGTTTCATATGCGACATCGTAAGAACTTCTGATAATGGAACTGACAGTACTGATGCTGAAATCACATCCACTCCATCACAAGAAACTTTGAAACAGTAAATGACAGAAATATGACTCCATGTCATGGTTGTATATTTGAGTGTGTTCAGGGCACAGTAGAATCCTTCTGTGAGATGGATAAAATATAAGGGGGAGAGGGTCTACGTTATTTGATTATTTTAGCTGTTGTCCATAAAGTTGTAATTATTTTGTTTCCAGACACATTCCTCTTTTTATTCCTATTTATACGTCAGTAATCACCTTTGACCTGGTACAGTGATTACATACTGAGTCCCAGTTATCTATTGAGAATAAATCACATTGTCACAATTATTTAGATGGACCGTCCGTCCAATAGATCACTTTATTAATTCCCAAATGGGGAAATTAAAATGCCATGGACTCATAACATTCATCACACAGGACAAAAAACACATCATCATTATGATCTCTCCTACAGACCCTTTTAACATCAGTGCAACAGCCCAATAGCAAATCCTCATTATAAAACCGCACAACAGGAGAAACCAAAGGGTTCCTAAGACATTCAGTAGAACACCAGGGCATCACCATTCACTCACTAAAGGGGCTTTTAAGGTCCTTAAAGATACTATGGAGTGGATGGTCCTTTAATTTCATGAGAGGAGTTACAAATTATTTACTCCAATTTCATGGGCAACAGTGTATGTTGCAGAATTCTATAAACCCTCACAATTAAAAGGTCAGGTGAGATACTCAATAGAAATTCTAAATACTCTACCTTAAAAAACACATGTTCTAACTTGTAAGCTAGTTATTTAAACTGGGACTCATTTCCACATTTTTGTGCAAATAAACAAGCTCATCCATAGCCTAATCATAGCACGAGGTTTCATCTTTTGTTCAACAGACTCAGTTTGTAATATTTCTGCATACATTTTTGTAACTGTGTCTCAAAAGCAGTCAGTGGTTTTTAATGTGGATTGTTTTCTTGCCTGTTACTCAGCACATGAGGTAACACTGTATATCAGGCAAAATAGGTCAAATACCAACATGACAACTTTGACCACTCTATTTGCTTTATTGGTTTTTGTACAACATACATTTCAGTGATGATTGAGTCTTCAAATGCTTAAAAGTATGAACTTGTACTTATGTGATCTGTGGATATTTGATTTTCTTACAGAGAAAAAAAAAGTTGCAGTGTGTCATTTCAGTACTATCAGGCAGAACTGCAAATGTGAAGCCTCTATGATATATGTTTGTGGTCTTCAGAACACTTTGGTGAGTTCAACTCACACAGGCGATGTCAGCTGAGAAGACAGTCCTTCGATTCGACCCAACATATGTGTGTTTCTTAACCAGACTAAAGAATATGGACATATGCCTCAGAGACCACCTCTGAATGTGTCCTCTGAGCGTTCACGCCTTGTTTTAGAGCTGTTCACATGTGATTGGATCATGCAGGACTCATGTTAATGCAGGGTTTGAATAAGGCATGTGATTCTGTAGAACAGTCCAAATGGCATAAACCTTAAACTGCAATTTACTGTATGTGGTATTAAAAGTTATTACAATGAATTTGGTGAACCTACAGAAACATGGAGCATTATGAATTCATATGAATTCATGGCTTAGTGAAACCATATATTTACATAGGATTCTGGATAACTTATACATGTTCATGTTTATGAGGGTGATGCGCATATTCTGTCTATTTAGAAAAAAACATCTCTCCTATTTTGAAATGTGAAAAATAATGGCATGCAAATACAACCTGACTCATATAATGCAGTCTGTAAGTTAATGCAAAAGAATGTAAAAAAAAATGTTTCTATGTATTTGTAGACAAGTTAAAATCTGTACATCAAATATTAACATTTATTCAGACAGAAAGACAAATCACATTCTAATGTTTTCCTGGTTTTAACAATGGACAACATTTTTTATTAAAGGCAGTATTTTTTCTTTTTGTGTGTTGACAACGTTACCGCATATGCTTATGCATAATATATCCATTTATTAATTGATATTTGTCCTTATATCTTCATGTGTCTCAGGCGTTTAGCAGGAAACGATCTGTTGTTCATCCCTAGAGGAGCATTCAGCGGCCTCTATAACCTCAAAGTGCTGTAAGTCCACACATACACACATACAGTAATAATGTGTGGTATGTTTACTGGTGCTAATCATTCACAGAGATACTTTGAAGGTTTCTTTTGTGTGTTTGTACTTTTGGACATTTCGTTTCTGCAGTTAAAACAACATTTCTGCTCTCTGTTGATTGTTTATGTTTTGCATGTTTACCGGTTCTTTCTATTATGTTTCTGTTGTGTATTCATTTTGAAGGACTCTTTCTATTCAGGGTGACAGTTTGTAGTAATTTAGTCAACTGTTGTACCACTTGTTACACTACTATTAATACAAATTGTCTGGTAATATTCCTATTTTAATTTTCCCTGTTGCTTGTTTACAGGATGCTTCAGAACAACCAACTGAGGTCTGTTCCAGATGAGGCCTTCAACAACCTGCACAACCTACAGTCACTGTGAGACACACACACACACGCACACACGCACACACGCACACACACACACACACACACACACAGGCATACACACACAAACACACACACACAAACACACAAACACACGCATACACGGGTACAGTT
>JAPQRP010000005.1:13721007-13731230 GCA_037367295.1 Apogon hyalosoma
CTCTCTCTCTCTCTCTCTCTCTCTCTCTCTCTCTCTCTCTCTCTCTCTCTCTCTCTCTCTCTCTCTCTCTCTCGCTTCCCCCCCATCTTCAGTTTCTCTCTCCTCTGTGTGCATTATCTCTGAAAAATGCAAAAATGCCCCCAAAATCTTCTTCCAGTTTCTAACTTGTAAAAGTCATGAAACTAACAAGAATACTGGTGAACTGTTGTGTTTGTCTCTGTCTGCAGTGACATGTCGTCCAATCAGCTGGCATCTTTGCCTCTGATGGGCTTGCAGAGTTTAACCCATCTGCGATTGGCTGGAAATGATGAGCTAATGGAACTGATACCCAGAGAAAACCTACCACGAGTCAGGTGAAGAGACGCATATGGATCTAAACAAAGAGAACATATTTAAAAGAAGACATATTGCTTTCAATCCATGGCTCACTTACCACAACTGAAACATGAAATACCAAACAAAACACAACCAACACGGCCACCGGGGGGGCATCATTAACAGCCTTGCATTCACCTTGCAGAGTGTGAACTGGGACTGACACAGACCTCACTGTGCTTTTGACTTCAGTGCTTATGGTGGTTGTGAAAAAGTCAGAATAACCTCTCATTTTCTTCTGCTTAACCAGAAAATAAATCTCTAGAATTACACACACAGTCCAAACATTGGACCTTTAACTGGAAGAATTTTGAATCAACATCAGCAGTGTTTAGATGTCAGAAACACACAGTCCTCAAATCTAATCTCCCCTCTATGGAAAGTCATTTAAAAGGAGAATCCACTGAATAAAAGGCGTAATAAAGCTGATTTATCAGAGCTCTGTTTAGACAAAGGAACATCCATAAATAACTACGTATAAAACGTGTGTTTGTATTTGTGCACAGAGTGATGGAGCTGCCTTACGCTTTCCAGTGCTGTGCTTTTGTCTCCTGTGAAAGAAGAGGAGGTTCATCCTGGGAGAGAGAGGAGGTGTTCAGAGGAGCAGCTGATTCCTCTGGGCGAGACAGTATCTTCCTCTCCAGCCAAGGTTTAACATCAGAATCACATCATAATAAGAGCAACAGCATAGATAATCATGCCTCTGTTGATTCCAGTGTAAACATGATAGCACTAAAATAGATACCGTGTGAAGGGAAACAATACAACTTATCTAAAGGTGTAAGATCATGGGGAGTAAAGAGGATTTAATAGCAGAAATGGGATGTAATATTCAGTTATATTTTTATTAGTGTATAATCAATGAGTTTTTCTTACCTTATGATGAGGCATTTATATCTACAGTTGGAGAGAGTTAACTATCTGCACCACCACCATGTTTTTACAGCAGCTCAGAATCAACTTGCTCCCCTTTTTTGTTGTTTTGTATTTGGTGACTGTCACTATTAAGCTTCATTACTGTGACACAGTTTACACTTAAGTTGTAAACTTTTGAAGTAAGGGTGTAGATTGTAATCTTTACAGCTTCAGTACTTGGTGTGGAATTTAGTATTTAGGGTTTGGGTAGGTTGCAAACAAAAGGTGTTGCTCAAGAAATGCAATTGTTTTAATATGGATGAAAGAATAAAAAACAAGTTAGAATAGAATAGAATAGAATAGAATAGAATAGAATAGAATAGAATAGAATAGAATAGAATAGAATAGAATAGAATAGACCTTTCGTGTCCCTTGCGATGGAAAATTGTATTTGGCTCTCCTACATACTGTGTGCAGTGATAAAATATGAGATAAATTCATCAGAAAATCATAATAAGAATAAAAATAAGTAAGATTTGATTTGATTAAACAAATAAAAACAGAATAAAACACAGTGCAAATAGAGTACAGTGCCAAAAAAACAAAAAACAAAACAAACAAACAATATATAAGTATTGGACAAATTCAAATTTTGGGCTGATGAGAGCACTAGATGGAAAACTGGAGTCACTTAGACTTAGGCTGTTCGTGTCATGTATTAATATATGTTTGAGTCGCAGATCTAACCATCAGTTTCTCTAAAATACACCAAGTAACGTTTGAAAAACCCAGAAGATTTCGTACAAATATTTAGCTATGTTCTAATGGTGCAATACCTCCATATGGTCCAATGATTTTTAACTATGTGGATAGAAAATACTGTAGCTTGTTGTTCTGTTTTTGTTTTTTGTTTTTTTTTTTTCCACTACAGCAGTATGTGTGAAAGGCCTTAAAAATGGATTTGTGATATTTCTGCAGTAGATCAGGACTGGGAGGATCTTCTGATGGAGTTTGATGATGAACCCAAACCTCAGCATTCTGTCCACTGTAGCCCTGCACCAGGTACAGTCAGATGTGAACTTATCCTACTGGACTAAACAATATGACCTTCAATTAAATTCAATAAATGTTGTAAAATACTCATGGATGATAAAATGTGAAACATCTGCTTTAAATGTTTTGCAGGGCCGTTCCGACCGTGCCTCCATCTGCTTGGCAGTTGGCTGATCCGAGGAGGTGTGTGGCTCATTGCAGTGCTCTCACTGATCAGCAACTGTCTCGTTGCCTTGTCAGTCTTCTTGTCCCCCGCCACCTCGGTCATGCCCCCGAAGCTGCTGATTGGCCTGCTGGCCCTGGTGAATGGCCTGATGGGAGTGTGGAGTGGCTGGTTGGCGGCTGTGGATGCCTGGACATTTGGCAGCTTTTGGAGGTACAACACCAAACCAGAAAAACTCCACGCTTAGAGAACCATTTGACAAGGGGAACTCTTGAGATTATGGGGACTGCTGTGATAGAAGGGACTCAGGAGTTCAAAATGTCTGTGGAATATGAGGATGTTTTTGAGTTCACTTCTTATGACTATAGTGGACCATAAAAACTTTGGTGTGACTGAAGCTAATTTTTCCTTCTTGTGGTTCTTTTTCTTCTTTTTTGGCTGATAATTGTCTTACATAATAACTAGCCTATCTTGTACATCAGTGCAAAAAAAAAAAAATCACACACGTAAGAAATATCAATATAAAGCCTGCCACATACTTCGCAAGAACAGAGAATTTTATTCATTTTCCCAAGGTGGCAAGAACAAAAACAAATTCCTTCTGGCCAGGACATTTCATACTTTACGTCCTCCAACTCTGCATTAACCACACTTGCTTCAAATTTCTGACCAATCTCACAATAGCTCAAGAGAAAAAAGTTTTGCCTGGATGGTATGTCGAGACAAAGCTTTGAGAACTCCTACATTGAGGCAGTGAGAAGAAAAATTGCATCATTCTTTTGTCGCTGCAGTGGGAGTGTTAAGAAATTTCTGTGTTCTTACAGAATCTGTAGCAGCCTATATAGTCATGGGGAAAATGCCTGGTCCTCACCTTTGTCCATGTGTGTTGTAGGTATGGTGCGGCCTGGGAAAGCAGCTTCCTGTGCAGACTCAGTGGCTTCCTGTGTGTTTTTGCCTCTCAGACCGGCCTCTTTCTCCTCACTGTCGCAGCTCTGGAGCGATGCCTGGCCGCCACTGCACGCCATCACAAAGATGAAGGACAGAACGGTGAGGAGGCGGCGCACACTTCAAACATCAAACACTTCCTGTTGGCTGTGTCTGATTTAAGTCTTGTCTTCTTCCAGGTGGCTCCTCATTGGCACTCTTTGTCCGACTGGCCATCTTTTTGTGTTTTTTGCTGGGCCTCGCTATTACACTGCCCCCCCTGGTGACTGGACACAGTAGCACTTCCCTCTGTTTGCTGCTGCCTTCCTCTTCCTCCTCTTCCTCTGTAGCCTTCTCTGTCTTCCTGGTTCTCCTGGACTCGTTGTGTTTCCTCATCATGACCTTTGCTTACACACGCCTCTATTGTCGTGCCAACAAAACTCCACCCACCTCTGAAGAGGACGCAGTGCTGACCCGACACGTGGCTTGGTTGCTCTTCTCCGACTGCCTCCTCTACCTCCCTGTAGCCTTCCTCTCCTTCTCCTCCCTGCTACGTCTCCCGGCTGCTGGACCAGATGCAGCAAAGGCAGTGCTACTGCTTGTGGCGCCACTTCCTGCCTGTGTCAACCCTTTGCTGTATCTCCTCTTCAATCCACATGCACGAGAGGAGCTGGCTGCATTAGCCAAACGCACCTGTGGTGCTGTGGTCGTAAGTGTGAGCAGAGGAAGAGGAACTGGGAGCAGATCAAGGTCGGATCCGCTAGATTTAGTGTATGATGAGGATGCAGAAAAACAGTCATGTGACTCAACACAGGCCCTGGTGGCGGTCAGAGGCATTAAAGAAGATGAGGAGGACGAGGGTGGAAGAGGGACGAGTGAGACACAACACTCAGTGGCATTTGTTGTTCCACGGCACTAAATGGACACACAAGAGGTCTTACTCAGTCACCTGCCAAAAGTCAAACATGTTGAAATCATCTGGTGATGAATAAGGGTTTTACAAACTGTCAGACACTCACCTGAGTTCATCAGCTATATTCGGTACATATTTATGTTGTTTTTTTTGTTTGTTTTTTTACTTTACACTTGCTCCAGATTCCCTCAATGCTTTTCTTCTGCTGCAATACAGCAGAAACAATGTACAAAACTAGCTATTGTTATCTTAGAAATGGAGTCATTAAATGACTAGCTCCAATCCCAACACATATGACACAAACGTCCCATTAGCACAGAATGCATGAAACTATGTTTTAAACATCCATATCTGTCAGACTGAATTGAAGCAAAACTAAATCAAAAATCCTCTGACTGTCTGCCTGTAATGTGATGTACAGGAGTCCTTTGACTGAATGTAAAGTGAATTTCAGAGGTGACACAACTGTAGCAGAGTCAAAGTCAATAAAAGGGAATAAACAAACAATAACTTAGCTCAAGAAAACTGATGCATCTCTGATCGGACATGTATTAAATATTTAGACACATCAGAGGACGAATAAAAGAATAACAACAGGAATAACTCAGCGTTACAGCATATGAACACTCACATGTGGTGATGTAGAAATATTCTGTGAGTGAAAAGTAATTTGAGCTGCTTTGAAGTTTTTAAATCAGCATCAAAGAAATAAAAAACCAGACCATCACAGGAGTTCTAGTAAAAAAGAAGAAGAAGACAGGTAACAAAAACCTAAATGCAAACACATACACAAGCAGACTGATGATCAAACTGTGTGGCAGTAAATGTAGCAACAACATTGAAAAAACAAGATGGACATTAATGCACATGAAGGTGGTCACTGTGTACACAGCATTATTTCTTTCGCTTTTTGTGTTTGTCCATTCACTGAAACTGAAAAAGCAAAAGACGAAACAATAATCTGAGAATGGACAATCCCAGTCTACAGGACACACACACACACACACACACACACACACACGCACACACACACACACACACACCCATATGCATCATGAAGAATGTCACTTCATCACCAAACTAAACTTTTCTAATGAAATATTGCATGATTTGCAGCATTGTGTCACCAAACACCCAGCAAATGTTCGACCAAAAGCTGCTGTACAATTACTGTGTGTCTTGTTGTGTGTGTTTGCGTGTCCACAGCTAATGTGTTTTTGTGAGTGTGTGTGAAAACTGAAGCGTCTGTGTGAGTTTTGTCGCCAAGTCGACCCCCAAACTGAGAAAACAGGAATCAGAAGACAAACAGGATTAAAGAAGTGAAGAAGATGTTCATCAAGAAATGCATTATCAGTCCTTTGAAATAATATTTTCGGTTTACGTTATTTTTTTTTTTTTACTCTAAAATACCAGCAATCCATAATGTATATTCAGTAAGTAGTAGAGCTAGGAGTTGCTGGGGATCAAATCAGAGCTAAAAGGAGAGGGGATACTGGACTTCATCAGGTGGACACAAATGAAACTCCATTATGATGATACAGTTTGTTTCCTGTTTCTGCTGGATGTGGAAATACAAGGCGCTGGTGGGTTTAAAAGATGATAATATGTCAGTGAAATATACTTCGGAATATGTATATGTCAGAAATATCCGGATTTTAGTTCCTTTTTAAGTTATTTGCTGTAGAAACAAAGTAATAAAATATTCATAATTATGTTCTCATTAGTGCATATTTGCTCCAAAAAAGAATCATCTCAATGTTACTGTAAAATACAGAAGCAGGTGCTGCATGGAGCCATGGAGCAGTTTTTCTCTTTTTGTCCATTTTATGATTTTTATGAACCATCCAGTCTTACGATGCATTACAGAAACACCAGAATTTGATTTACATGCTGTGACAATAAAAATGATATCCTAGCTACGCATCAGGATGTGACAAGCTGGGATATAGACTGTGTTAATATCACCTTAAGCAACACTAGAAATGAACAAAACAGAAAGTTTAATCAGGGCTCTTATTTTTTGGTTGAAAGTGAGGATGGAGGCAATCCGTTGTCATGTAAGCAGGGCTGCTATTATTACCTTTCATGTATAACCTTCACCAAGCAGGTTGTGTTTTCATCGAGGTTTGGTTGTTTGTCTGTCTGTTAGCAAGATAATTCAAAAAGTTGTGGAAGGATTTAGATGAAATTTTCAGGAAATGTTGATACTGGCATGAGGTTTGCGCTCTATTTTCAATGTATTTAAAGGATATAATATGATTTTATTTTAAGGATTAAGGGGTTCTAATTGCAAAAATGTATTTAGAGATTCATAATCATGTCTTTATTAATGTAAGAATAAGTATAGGTTTTTTTTTCTCATCTTGGTATCAGTTGTTTATATCTACACAGGGAACAGGTCCCTGTGGATGAAATCTACCATGTTACGCTGTCATCCCTCTACGGTAGCCCAGGATGGACAAACCAAACAGAGGCTCTTGAGCATTATTCGTTCTCCACATTTTTAGCTGCCACCATAGGTTCTCCTACACAGGGGAGTCGCAGGAAATAAAAAAATATATAAATAAATAAATCAGTAAAACTAACACATTGTCAAATTTCTGAACCTGGAACCATGAAATAAGATAAATGACTGATTGATAATCAACACTGGGATATTATCACCTTAATGAGGTTTTAGGAATCCTGTCTTCTTAAAGCTCTGGTTTATCAGCGTAATGAGATGATGAGGTGTAATTAATAACCATTGGCCTCATATTGTTATCTCCTCTTTTCCTAATGTCCAGCCAAGTAACCTGTTAGAAAAAAAATGACTTGAAATTAATGAGGCATAAATTTTACATTTTTCAGGATCATTAATTTGCAAAATCGGAATCGGTTTAAATATTGCATCACAGTTCATTGTCAAAAAGTGGTTTAAACACATTTAGTTCATGAACTGAATATGCTTTGTGTGCTGCTGTAAATACAGGCTACTGTGACAATCCTATTTTTTGTTCTGTAGACTGTGATAAATGCTATTTTTGTGTATTGTTTGTACATAACATGTTTCATGACACATTTTCCCTTTTTCGTCTGATAAATAAGTTTAAATCAGCATAAATGTGTTGCATGAGCATCACTCGCAACAACACAACTTGCACAAGGTTTTACAAACAATCAAATGTAGTTTGAGCGTCTAAAAAAAATCTTATGAATTTGTGAATTTGTGTGCAATGTTTTACTTTCTAATTATGGGTTGGACTAAAAATCAAAACAGCCAGACTGACTGAAAATACTGAAAATATTAGAGCTGAAATTGTTTAAATGTCTGCTGTGTGGCAGTTCAGTGGTGGCACTTTCTTATAATCCTATATTTTAAAAGGGAAGTGGACTCTGTGTATTTTTGGTCAAGGAAGAGACGAGCAAAAACAAGTTGATAGGAACAATATTTTGGGAGATACGAGTAATTTTGGAATACAGTGGCCTCCTAATGGCCAATCACGTTGCTTTGCCCAGAATCATAGAATCATCACTGAAGTAGGTTACCTAGTAACAGATAAACAATAGGGCCATGTTGCCATGGTGTCAGATTTCATGTGCAGAAACAGACATGCCAGCTGAGAGGTTATTCAACTGAAAATGCCAGTGGAATTTACCAAGAAAGTAAAGAAAGTAAAGGAATGAACTGTATCAGAGGATCTAGAACCCGTGGTTCCCCACAGGTCAACACACTAGTCAGCACTTAAATCTACAAGCTCATAAGTTTTTTCAGTGATACATCCCTTTGTTTTCTGCTTTGTTGTAAAGTTTTGTAAAATATCTGAACATATTTTAGTCTGTAAAACCCAGACAGAAATGTAGTTTGTGACATATATAAAGCATATTTGTCTCTGCACTGAGGTGTCTGTTTTATTCCAGCTGTGTGTAGTGGGTGTTGTGACTCATGATGTTTGTCTACATCAGTCAGTTCATTGTGGTTAAAATATAAATAATTTTTAAATGATTACTCAATGATCCACAGCAGCATAAAGAGCTATGAGCTGATCTTTACACATCATCAGGTACTGAATTGTGTCAGAAGATTTAGAGAAAAAGGACATGAACATTTATCATCACACCGCTATATCTGAAATGGTAGCCTTAGTGTCTAATATGACAATTTAAAAGGTAACTGGTGAATTTTATAGCGTTCTTGTCATTAATAAATCCTATTAAAAGGGCCAAATTGACAAAGCAATACTTCTGTGGATATACAGTCTGATTTATCTTCTTCCTCAATGACACAGAGCTCCATTTTTGTCCAGAATCAAACAGAAAGTTATTAACACCATTGCACTGGGGGCATGTGAATACTCACTGCATCATTCATCCACAAGTGTGTGTATTTTCAGATTCTGATATTTCTCCTGCAGCTTTGAGTATTTGCACTATAACGACACTGTAGACCAGTTTCAATAATGCAAGCATTAAATTAGGTTGTGAATGAATTACATCTCAATTCAATGATTCGGTTATTGTTCACCTGTTCAATGTAATATAACATGATGAAAGAATGTCTGTGAAAAATGGCAAAAGCATTTGTTAACGTACATATTATATTATAACTTATGTTATAATTAACAGATTAGCTCCTGGTCTGAGTGACCTTCAATATACATTTCTCTCTCTGCTGCTTTTGTGTCCTGTTTATCAAATGCAGGTTGTAAAATGCCACCCACCCCCCAATTTCAGTGTGTAAAGAAAACATGGCAGCTCAAGGCAACAGATTCTGATCCATCTATACAACTGGTTCAATTTGAACAAAACATTGTGAGTAGATTATTTTAAAGGAAACTACACAAGGAATTCACCTTCACATCACATGACCTGGAGGGTTTGTTGTGTACGTTTTTCTGTGAGGCTGAACCAACCTATTTGAAGTCAAAATCCTGCTACAGGAAGACAAGCAGCTCCACATAAACGATGCTGATTATAATTACCCTCACCCTCAAGGGTATTCCAGTCAGGTCTGCATGTATGTATGTACATACATCTGCACCTGTAATTCAAATCCATATCTCATTCTTGCTTGAAGAGGGGTCTGAGCCAGATCTGCGGTCTATTCCTCAGCATTGGGACACTGGACACTATATGACATTTTTGTGAAGACAACTTACTGTACTAAAAAAACACTTTGGTGCGTAATGGTACCAGTAATAAATTATTTTTTGCTGATTGAGAGAATGATCAACATACCCACCGTATCTGATGGGTGTTCAGAAAACTACTACTGACACTGAAATTCATTCCTCCACATTTAACTTAATAAAAACTGATGATAGAAATACTGTTCCAAGTCCTGGGAGAGTGTTTTATGGGGCAAGGACCTGATTTATAACATATACGTGTGTCTCTTATGTTTGTTTTTTTGTTTGTTATTCACAACATATCATGTGAATATGATTGGGGATGAAGGTCAACATGGCCCCAATTGTTATGTGTTTTTTTTAATGATTGCATTCTATAGTCAGTCCAACGGAACACCAAACTACACACAAACATACAGACTGAACAGTATTAGCTGAACCACAGTAGTGTACGTTGTCCTTGTTTCTTTACATGTGTAGGCCTACTTCATTGAATCTTCTCATTACCTCGTCCCCCCAAAGGGGAGGCAAGGGGTATTGTTTTTGGTTGTTTTTTTTTGTTTGTCTGTCCGTCCGTCCATCTGTCTGTCTGTCAGCAACTTTACACAAAAACTACTGGACCAATTTCCATGAAATTTTCAGGAAAGGTATGAAGTGGTCCAAATAGATCCCATTAAATTTTGGTGAATGTAGGTCAAAGGTCAAGGTCACCAAAAATGTGTTTTTGGAATGATAAGAGATAGGACAAATCAGAGATTTTCTTTTCATTCCTGTATACTCAGTTTTGCATATAGCTTCTTTTTGCTCTCACTGTTGATGTGCATTGACATCA
>JAPQRP010000005.1:13744948-13757994 GCA_037367295.1 Apogon hyalosoma
TGGGCTTCACTGCTGAGGCTGCTGCCCCCGCGACCCGGACCCGGATAAGCGGAGGAAGACGAGTACGAGTACGAGTAATTTCAACCTGGGTACCTGACACACACTGCGAGCAGTGATCCACCTATCACAATCTTTCTTAATCAGTTTGCCAAAGCAGACCACGCCCATGCACGTGGAATGAGTTGCAGGTGACAACATTGAAAAATGAGGAATGAACAAGAGAAAGTCACCGAAAATGAAGACTTGGTGCCAAAAAGAAAAGCAACATCAGTTATCTGGAATTATTTTGGCTGCAAGAAGGATGATGGTGAAACGTGTTCTGTGTCGGCAGTGCCTTGCACCTGTTGCCACAACGAGAGGAAAACACAAGTAATTAGTTTGACCAAGGGGTGGGCGATATGGCCTGAAAATAAAATCACATATTTTTCACAAAAAATTTGATTTATGTTTTTTCCCTTTTTTTTTTTTTTTTTTGTTACCCAACTTTTTAAAGAAAACAATAAGGACAAATGACAGAAAGGTCAAAACAAGTTTTGTTTTTATTTTATCAAAAACTTAACAAAAGTAATGCCCATTTCCTTCCTGGAATTAAAGTGCCAGCTGTTTTTTTGGTTTTTAAAAAATACACTTTCTCTGCCAAAATCAAAATCTTACCAAGTACATTTTTCTCATTTCTAGTCAAAATATCTCATCACACTTAAAATAAGACATAATCACCTAAAGGATAACTTTTCAGTGAGATATAAGAACTTAATTTTAGACAGTAGATCTGGAAAATCTTATTTCAAGAAATCTTACCAAGATAATTTTCACTTGTTCCACTGGCAGATATTTTTTTTGCTTTAATTAAGCAAAAAAATCTGTTTCGACTGGACCACAGGTCTGTTGTTGGAGAATAAAACACCATTCCCTCCAGCTCTCTGCTGATTTTCTCGAGTGCTGTTGTACAGATGGAGCAAGGCAACTTCAGCAAAATACTTGCGACTAGGTAGCACATACCTGGGGTCTAATGTTTTCAGCAAGTGGATAAACCCCATCTTTCCACTGTATATATGGCTACTATATCTTTAGTGATGTGCAAAGCGACCACTTCAGTGATCCCTCTCTATTGTGCCCCTTTCTTGTCATACGTTGTGCCTTGGCTAAATGATTCCACCACAGTAAGCTGCTTTTTAGTGGTAGGTGAAAAAAAAAGGTGTGCCGTTGGAAGAGGAGGAGAAAAAAAGTCAAATTTTTTATTTTTTTTTTTAATTGTCCCCGACAAAAAATTCAAATTAATCGATAAAATCACTATATCGCCCAGGCCTAGTTTGACCATTTACGTCGGCGCTACACAGCTATTATATCTTGAGTATTTTTTTTATATCGCAATATGTATTGCAGGGTTAAAAACAATCGCAATGTCAGTTTCTTCCAACATCATGCAGCCCTAGTTTGGAACCGAACCAAAAGCATCAGCTTTACAGAGTTCCGGTCTGTCTTTTGTCATCTCTGCCCCACCATGATTACAATGATCACACCTGCCCAGACAAATCACACCAAAGGGGAAAACACCACTACAGCTGAATGGACTAAAACCTGCAGGTTGAATGCACCCTTGGCCTTCATCTGCTGTGAAACTGTTTAGTAAGTAGACTTAAACCAGTGGGGGTTTTGAGACAATAAAGTCATGACAACAGAGTTCAGAACATTTCCAAACTTTGTTGCTTTGGATGTTCTTGTGAGATGAAATGGCTGAGCTGGAGTAGCTCAGTCAGCTGTTAATGGGTGAACAGGTCAGAACAATGAGGCTGGTTTGACCTTGTCATGTTGTGTAGTTTGGGAAATGTCAAGGGTCACTTCAGGATGGGGTTAATTTCAACAAGGAGCACATTTGTTGGATTTTCTTCTTGTTAATATTGTATTGCAGGCATATCATGAGATTTTAGCCAAACACCACACACAAACGCTGCTGTTGCTACTGACTGAGCCCTCATAAACGGGAAACCCAGATTCATCAAGACTGGATGTTCAACAATCAATATATCACTGAATAGATGGACAAATGTAGGGGTGCTTTGACTTACATGTTCACTTCAATGATTATAAATACAGTCGCTCCTAATAATATATAAAAATAATGGGGAATAATGAATGAGCTATCAGCTCTTTCCTGTTAGGAACTATCATTATTATATCAGCCATTCAAAATCCACTCTTACTCTCTTTTGCTTTACATGAAAATCAAGTGACGAGTGTTTCACGTAAATGGTATAGATTGCTTTCCATGGAGATGATGGTGTTAAATATAGCGTCACTCTCGATGTTGATAGAATCTGTTGTAAACATTTGTAACTCTGATGATCTGTTCATACATTTTGAGCACAAGCACTGCATTATTTAATCATGGGACCATTCAGATTGGTAAAGGATTGACATATTTTCTTCTCTCCCCCCACTTTCCATTTAAAGAGTACCAGTGTTATTTAATTTAGTTATAACCTTTTCCTATGCTGCTGTGTTTGTTGACAACGCTAATGTTACCCCAGTTGGTTAAAGAAATTAATGAAGGCTTTTCAATGCCTTTTTCGTTAACCAATGGTGTACAGTGATGATTTTCAAGCTTTGTCACTGATGTAATTATCTGTATGTGACGTCATTTAGTGTGATCTGGACATTAGTCGAGTAGCTACATAATCGATTAATATCTTTTTACAACTGCACAGTATTTGCCTTCATTGAGGTCAGAGTTCAGGCACACACCCAGTCAGCTGAGCAATCTCACACACTCTTTCCCATGTACTTTAAAACCACATACTTTTCCCCTCATGTCCTCTTTGATGAATCTTTGTCTGTCTTTCTTCCGCTCTCTCACATCTACACACTGACGCTCACTTTCCTGCTGCGACTTATAGATTAGAAGTAGCACAAAGAGTGGAAAAGTACAAACTTTTACACCAATGACTTTGACCTTTGGGCTCTTATCAGAGTTACGTTCAACAGACTGTTGGCAAAAAACTCAGTTAAAACAAAGCACAGAGGTGTTGGCTGCAGATTGTGACAGACTTTGCAGAATTTCTCTGAAGCTCTTGCAAAAGATTGAACTAAATGCACCAATTTATACCACAAAGTTGTGCAATAAAAAGATGATTGCTTTGATTGTGATTATATGCTTTTTTCCATCTTAAAATTGAAGTTGGTGATAAAGCATATGTAAATGTATATTCATAGAATTAATGCAGAATCAACACAAGGAAAGTATATTTCAGTTCAGATCACATTCTTAATCTTACCTTTTAAGCACAGAGGCTTCAGTAAAGCAACTTCAGTAAAACCACCAAGGCCATCAAAATGAACTGTCACCTTGAAAGGCGTATTTATTGTGGCACAGAGGTAAAAACAAAAAATTGAGGCCTAAAAAGAAGCATCAATTTAAGATATCGGCCTTGAATAAAAAAAAGGTAAATGATAACTTTCAACAAAAATCTAATGTGTGTCACTGCTAATGACTTTCAGAAGTCCAGTAAATATGAAACAAGAACAAGGAGGGTTTCTGGGAGAGTTGAGAATATTGAGTGTTTTTCATTCCATAGGAACCAATGGGCTCAGTCATAGTTTAAATTGAGCCAAATACTGAAACAACTACTACCATCACTTGTTTTGACAATGCTAATGTTTCATAGCAGATGTGGGAGATTTTGGATGACCAAATCATGGATATTAATTTGGGGTGTAACCGTACAGGAAAATTTTGGTTTGGTACGTTTTTGGTACAGGGGTCTTCGGTTCGATACATTTTCGGTACAGTGAAGGGGGGGTATAAGGGGGTGCACTCCATAACTACCTGTGGGTCACAGGACATTTCTACAAAATATTGTTCAGTCATTTGTGCATTAACAGGCACCCCGTGTTATGTATTTTGTATTTTTTTTAATGTTCACTGAACACCTCTCAATATTCCCTGCAGTGCTGTGAACGTGACCTCACAGTAATACCACAGCAGAGGCACGGTGAAGGAGAAGAAGAGCAGGTTCACTTGATTTTGCCAACTTGAGTATAAAAAAAAAACCTTTTTGTTACAAAGGAACCCGTGGACTGTTTTGTGCCACAAAGCTGCAACATAAGCCTACTGAAAACCAAAAATAAAAACTTAACATGCCACGAACATCTGACCCGGCGTCTTTGCCTCTGTTATACTCTCTGTTGTCATGTTTTGTTTTGTTTTTTTTTTGTTTGTTTGTGTTTTTTTGCGGTGGCGCTGAGAATTTGCCACTGCTAAATGTATACAGAGGAAACCCTGCACATGGGTTCTGCTTGTGGCCACTCTGCTTCCTGAGTGTTTGCATTCTTTACATGGGCTACTTGTATTTGTTCGGTACATCGCCGTATTGTATTGAAAGCCCAGAACCGAAACGGTTCGGTACAAACAAGTGCACCGTTACGACCCTAATATTAATAGAATATTCATAATTGCATATTAATAATTAGTCTATAATTGCACAAAAATAAGAATTTCTGTGCTTTCGTTAACATAGAATGAACTGTTTAAATTATATATATATGTATGTGTATGAATGTATGTATATGTATGTATGTGTGTGTGTCTATATATATATATATATATATAGACACACACACACCCTCTGAAACAGTGATTAGTGGATTTGCCGCTCAGTTATAATTCATGCTGTTTGGTATGTTATGCCACTTGATGAATTATTGAGTGCTGTTTCTGAAACCTGATACTGTGTTTACACTAGTGCTGCTAAACAGACTAAAGCAGCCACAGGTATCCAGAAGAGAAAAAAGTACAGTGAAAAAGATGTAGATTATGGCAGCACCCAAACAATCCCTGGCCACAAACTGCAGGTACACGCGTGAGTGCTGCAGTCTCTGGTGTGCTCATGTATGGGTGAATATGGTGTTTGTCATATAATTGAACTTAAACACACACTACAAACAGTGTCTCGATGACTTTCATAGTGTTGAATACAGTTCAGATCAAAAATTACAGTAGTAGTTTTCGCTCACTTTTACTGGTCTGATGTGTTATATGTTAATGTGAGTTGTGTGTGTAAAGCACTTACCAGCTGTTCACAGAAGTGTAGTATCTTTATTGTCCTGATCGTCATCTTCATCCTCCTTTGATCCACAGGCGTCCTTCCTCACAAAGAAGCTCAACATCACAGGAAAGAGAGTTAACCTGGCCATATGGGTAAGAGAGCTGTTTCAGTGTTTCTTTCAGTCGGTCTGCTGCATTCACTGCTCAAAAACAAATACAAATGTTATTGTCTCTGCAGGACACAGCAGGTCAGGAGCGTTTTCATGCATTAGGCCCCATCTACTACAGAGACTCCAATGGAGCCATACTAGTGTACGACATCACAGACGAAGACTCCTTTCAGAAGGTGAACCAAAGGACCCAGGCCTAATCTTGGATTGTTTTTCATTGCTTTTATTTCTCTATGTGTTCTTCCCTTCTTACTCATTTCATTATTATTTCAGTTGTAAGCCTCTTTTTAAGTTTATTTATTGCAATTTGACATACTTAACCATATACTCAACCTCACAACTCTTTAAAGCCTTCCTAAAATATATATGGTAATAAAGTATTAAATTATGTAAAGTAGTAAAAGTATGACATCTGCAGATATTTAAGGTGACACACTAGAGATCTCAAAAAGATCAACATATAGAGAATAACACTAATTGCTGTAGTGTTTATTAAATACTTTTGACTTTTCTTTGTGGTCAGAGCATGACAAAGTTTTGAATCTTAAGAGCAGTGATAATTACAACTTTTTTTCAACATCAGAAATGTAAAATTAGAAAAAAAAAGCAGAATTAAATAAAACAACAAAACATTGAACACTTTTGTTATATTTGACAACATACAGAAAATAAACCTCAGACAAAAATGTGTCATAATATGTGATATCACAATACCCATAGTCAGTGAGTGTTAGTTGTTTTTTATTCAGCCCTACATTTGCTGCATTACAAGACAGAGAAATAATAGTGAAATTTCTTTGCCGTTAAGAACAAACTCTTAATAAGTTATCATATACAACTCAACGTTCTAGGTTAACTGACTGTGAACCCTCTTAAATGCTGCATCATATTATTCTTACTAACTTTTTTTTTTTTTTAATGTTTCAGGTGAAAAATTGGGTCAAAGAGTTGAGAAAAATGTTGGGGAATGAGATTTGTTTATGTATAGTAGGTAAGTTATCAAGGTTTACTCAAGACATTTGCACCACAGGAACATCTTTGTTCTTCTCTTCTACACATCCTCATGTCTAAATGACAGAATGAGGTGACTGTCAAGGATTCACATCATAACTTATGAAAGTATTTTCAGATTTGCAGCTCTGGGCCTCTAGAAGATCCTAAGCAGTAGGAAAAATGACACAAAATACCATGGACAACATTAAAATGTGGGTGCTTCTATGAAACTGGGTTCATTTTGGTACCTGGCACTTTGAAATTTAGACATATTTCCCCCCAGGATGTACCTAATGATGACCTCAGATAAATGCAGAAAACTTTTGAGACATCCCAAAATTAATGAATTTTTAATATAATATTGGGTCCAAAAATAGGACCAAAATTGGGACATGAAAAGCTACCTAGGTGTCAGTGCATTTGATCTGGAACACATGGCTTCAAATGGTCTTATTTACCACTATAAATAAAGACACTGTGTTAAATTTGATGATCCTAGTGGTTTTTCTAATCCAGACATACGAGTTTTTCATGAATCGGCAGTCTCATTCCAGGTTTTGTGTGTAACCCATCGTGTCCACTGGTGTTGCATGCAGAACCTGCCCATTTAAACACAAATAAATCACAAGTGATTTTGCAACAGTGGTCATTTTTATGAAACACTCTGCCTTGCATAATTAGTTAAGTTCCCAAAATGTACCTGTGAGAGAATAAAAAGATATTTAAAAAAAAAAAGCATGTAATTTTTGTGTTCTTTTTATCGTTTTACATGTGGATTTTTGTATAAAAATAATAGAAAAATGTGTTTTATCTGGAAAAATAGTTTCTCTTTTATCTCAGTAAGTATTTATTTTTAAAATAGACCCAAAGTGCTTCCAAACTTGCTTCATAATATTCGTCTACATCTGGTTTGAATTTTTGGCCCCTCTGTCCTGTTTTTAGGGACCAGTTTCATAGAAGCACCCGTGTACAAAGTAACTTCTTGGGCTAAAATGAGAATTCTACCTGATGTGTTTTCTTCCCGATGGAGCCTTTATTGAGATCCGCTTGGCCTCATGAAATGACAGAATTCATGAAGGAATCAGTTTGTTTGAAATGGTTGCAGAATGGAAACACTTTCCTTCGTGCAGCTTTGTGAAAACAAACCTTTGAAATAAATCAGAATCGTTTCCCTTTTAAAACAAAGTCTTGGCTGTCTGTAGTGAGGCCATGATGACTGTTATTGCATATGAAATGTCGCAAAGACAGTAAATTGTTGGTAAAGAATTATTAGAAATTCTGTTAGTAAGAAGCGTACACAGTTCATAGTGCTCTCCTGTCAATACATTACGCAGTGCTCTGCAGAGCTTCTAGTAGTGAGCAGTCTGTCACAGTGAGCTGTTGTTTTTATGTCATGGTAGCACAGAATATTAGAAATTCATGTACTGCGAGGACATTAAAACTCATATAGTATTGAGCAACACTAGAACAAAACACGTCATGTAAAAATAGCCAGACATGAAGATTATGTCCAGAGGTTTGTTTTTCCACTATATGCACCCTGATCTCCTCCCACTAAGCATTTGTCCCGGTATGTTTACGTCACCAGAGCGTTGAAAGATTTTACACACACTTATTCACATGACCCCAAGAGGTCACATACATTAGCATCGCCATTTTAATCCCCTTAAGCAACTGACCAGTATTGTCTTTTATTCTAGTGAGGTCAGGCTGTTCTCACCTTTGTGAACAGCAAAAATAAAATACACAAGAAAAAGCTCATCAGCTCACATTGTCTTCATTATTTTGTGTCATGAAAGCTGAATATTTGGGTCTGGACTGGTCTTGTTGCCCTGGAGGATAAATATCCAGTTATTTGTTATGATGTTTTAACTGGATTATGTTTTCTGGCGCCATGGCCATCATGTGTTTGAAGCAGTTTATATTCAGGGAGCAACAATTATACAGTCTGATGTTGGAAAATGTGATTTTGATGTTTTTAATTAAGCACAAAGTCACATGAGGACATTGTTTAAATAATTTTTTGGACAAGGAAGTTGGAGGTTCTGTGTCTTGTTCTCAGGTTTGGTAGTACAACAGGTTAGGTAAGTGACACATTTTATTGCTGAATCAAATGTCAAAGCAGTTACATTCTTAGTAAAGCCTGAGAACATCCGCAGAAGGAAATGCAGGTTGTTTTTATGCACTGCTGTTTTGTGAATTCAGATTCAGTATGGATCAATAAATTGGTTTGTAAAGCAACTGGAAACAGTGAAATATGTTGATAAAAGATTTCAGCTGCAGCCCAAAATTTAAGAATGAGGTTAAAAAGACTTTGTAAATGTGTGGATGACGTCTTCAGGTTGCTTATTTTTTCTGAAACCTGAAGGTTTTCTCATTTCTATCAGCAAAGACACTGTCACCACTAAAACCACATGATAAATGACTGCTGACTGCAATCCAGCTCTCACTTCTTTTGTTTAATCTTTTCAGCAGTCTGATAAGTAATACTTTTTTTTTTTTTCTTCAAATGTCACCAAGGATTTTTACTGATCCTGATTCTCTTCTCTGCAGGTAATAAAATTGATTTGGACAAAGACAGACATGTTTCAGTGGAAGAGGCTGAGAGGTACGAAAGAAATTCAGCATTCATTTTTCCAGTCGGACTGCTTCGCTGTGCTCAAATACAACCAGATGGTGATGATCTCTGATTTGTATGAAAATATTATGGTGGTCAGAGGATAAAGCATTTGTCTCTGTTTGTGTAGTTATGCAGAGTCGGTGGGGGCCAAACACTACCACACATCAGCCAAGTTAAATAAAGGCATAGAGGAACTGTTCTTGGATCTCTGTAAAAGTAAGACCCGACACACACTTCAAACACTAAGTCCTCTGTTGAAATTTGCCAAAATATGAACAATGGTATGTGTGATGATGAGGAATGTTTATGGAGTTGTTTTTAAATTATGTTATAATCTGACAAGAGGTTTGAGTCTCCTCTAATGAATTACTGTTGTCAGATTTCTGCAACAGAGCTTTGAGGAAGAAAACTGACGGTAGCGTGTTTTACTGCACTGAAAACACAGATTAGAAGGAAAAACCTACAAGTATGAATATGAAATGATGGATTATGGGGCTTTTCCACAAGTCCACTTGAGCATTACATTTTACCAAGTTGCATGGCAGTTAAAAACAGCTGGCAGTGACTCTAGTTCAGCCTGCTTTTCAGCATTTCAACACAGCACATTAGCATTAAGACACAATACACTTATTTTTAGATTCAGGTTAACTTACTTTATGAGGATGTAACTTTCTCTGATTCCCACTTCATACAAACTTCCATGAATAGACACAAGAATCATCGTGTTTGCTTCATAAATAAACGTGTTTGCAGTGCTTTAAAAGCTCTGGAGTCATTACAGTGGAGAGTCTTCACATCCTTAATGTACAAATGGAAGGAAATATTTGAGGTGCCTCTGGTTCCTGAAGTAACATTTCTATTTATTTTTTCTGTAGATAATGCTAGTAACATACCTGCCTGGAGGAAGACATGGACAGTATTTTTATAGATATATATTCAGTGTATTTTTGGGTATTGCCTTTATTTAACAAAGTCTGTAGAGAGAGACAGGAAATAAATGGGTATAAATGGGACGGATGACATGCACTGAATACATGGTGAAACAGAACCTGGGCTGCTGCGACAAGGCCGTGGCCTGTGTGAGATTCACTGTACCATATGAGCCACTGAGACACCCTAGACATGGACAATATTCATCCGTCAGTCAAAGCAGCAACGCTCTTGAGCCTATAGAGCCTAAGAGGAGTTATATGTAGTGTTGATATTCCATACGTTGTGAGTCACAGCAGTCATATGTACAAAAACCTCTAGTGAATTAATGTTCTGTGTCCACACACTGAATATAGTGTGAAATGTCACTGACTGCATGAATCATCCAAACAAAATCAGACCTGTCGGTGTTTAATCTGAAGTCTGGATCAACAAACAGCTTAACATGACATAGTAGACCTTCAGGTTTTGCACTTTGGTGCTGCCTAGATTTTTCAACCCTGGATGCTGCAGATCATGACACTGACTTGAATGCAATTTTAGCACAGTGGGCTAGAAAAAGATGTTAGTGTAACTCTGTCATCTCTGAATTTGTGTAATTAAATGTCATCTTGATTTTTGTTGTTTTTTTAGGGATGATGGAAACAGCACAGGCTGAAGAGAGATTGAAAGGCAATGGAGCCAGCCAATCAGCGTCGAGTAGGCGGGGCGTACAGATTGTCGACGATGAACCACAGGCCACACCTGCCGGGGGATGCTGCTCTTCTGGCTAACACACACAAACACACGCACTGATACAGACATATACATTTTCTCTGTCATACATGTGTGCATTCATAATATTCACACATACACATTTAGCAGTGTCTCTGTTGTCTGGTCAGTCCACTCTAAAACTGTAAAATAATCCGCCTCTGCTGCTAAGGAGTATGGGAAATTTGATTTCAATCAGTGTAATCCCTGTTCCCACCAAAATTAAAAAATGCTTAGGTTTGAGTATCACTTTGATTATTGTAATTTCTCATATAACCACATAACAGAAGTTTGAAAGCAGAGAAACTAAAAACAGCCTCAGAGCGACATTGAACATGTCATGGCTTCATTTTGCAGCTGCAGCGCTGGGTTTATCAGTTAGAATGACCACAGCAGAGATTTACTGTGTTTTTGTTTTTGAGGGGCAGAACATGTATCCAAACATAAAGCACTGTATAAACCATTAATCTTAATGTCTATCTTAAAATACATGTCTTCTGTTTTTTTTTCCAAACCTAAGATGAGAAGACAGTAGGTAGTGGGACAACAGCTCCCCACGCTGGATGAAAGTCAAACTATTTGGGTTCGCTGCTGCAGGTTTCTTAAAATTAAACTGAAGACATTTAATCATTAATATTGACAAAAGAAAAATCTAATTCAGTTTACAAATTTCACATGGTTACTATTTGCTCTTGTATCTAAATTAAAGTCCACATTTGAAGCAAATCAAATTAGAAACAGAAGAAATAAAGTTGAAATCTAAACATGTCTGTTTGCTGGAAAAATACTGTATAAACATTGATCAGTTTATGTGTTTATTGCAGTTGACAGCTCTAATCTTCAGGAGATTGGTAGTCAGTATTGTGCAGCTCCTCTTCCTCAACGCAACAGATTTATGAAACACAAACCTACATGTACACACCGACACGCTCATCATCCCGCTCATTATCCCTCAACAGACAATAATAAAATGCATGTTTGATTTCTGTAAAATGCTTTGTTTTAAAAAAGAAAAAAAAAAAGTAATAAAAAACTGAATTGCTATTATTTAATAAGTTATATTCATGTGGCGGTGATGGAAATCTGTACGTTCTCTGTGTATCTTGTTTCCACTCGGCCTGTATCTCCATTAATCTCTGCTTACTGAAAACTCAGTGAAATGACCATTGACATTGTACAGAAAGCTCAGAGAAAAAAAAAAACAAAACATACTGAACATTTTATTTGCCTTTAAAACTGTGGGAAACTCTGCACACATGGTTGTAGGAGAAGAAAAATAAACCATGTACTGTTTCTGCTCATCCTGAAAGACCTAAATGTTGATTGAAGAGGTTTAAAAAAAAAAAAAAATCAGCACACTTTTTGGAAATGTAATTTTTTAAACTGCTAGTGTCAAAAGTGTTTTGTAAAGATAATGGAACAATTATAACAATTTACACAATGCATGGAGGTGTTGGACACATTGTCATTATTTCATATTTCACTGCACTGAAAGAAGCAAAGGACAAGTTAGGGTGGGAGTTACAAGTGCATTTATCTGTGGAGATTATATGACAGATTTGCACAATACCAGGGCTGTTTAATACTTGTTTTTCCAGTTGACAGTTTTCTTCATAAGTAATATGTATATCATACGCTAAAGAGACACATCAGATCTTCAGTGGAAATTGCTTTTGGTCAATGTGTTGATTGATTTTGTCTGTTTCCATTGCTCTTGGTTGCATTGGTTGACAGGGTTCTGACCAGTAATGTAACTTCCATGATGTTTCAGAATCTTCAAGCCTGCCTTTCCCAAACTTGGAACTGGGACTCATAATGAGTCGCAGTTTTTTTTTTTTTTTTTTAAATTATTTTTAAATATGGGAACAACAACTATTAGAGATTAATATATAAACAATATGATAGAAATGTTGACGACATGGTACAGTGTGAAAACCAGGAAAAGCATGAGGTGTAAAAGATGGCGCAAAACCAAAACAGCCTAAAAAACTGAAAATGAAAACAGAAACTATAGACAGAAGACAAAAATTATGTAAATGATGCAATAAGACAAAAGCATCATGAAATAACCTCATAAATTTGGATCCTGAGGAGACATAACATTTATCTTTTGGGGCTTGAGCTGAAAAAGTTTAGGAACCACAGCTTTAAACACACGAGCAGAATTGGGCTTTGATTATCATGTGACAAAATAATCGTAACCTTTGTCATTTTCTAATATTCAGGTGTTTTCATAGATGTCAAATCCTCAGTTATGCTAAGTTATTTGTCTTCACTAATAGTTTTTAATCAAATGGCAACAAAATCATCCCAGAACTAAACCCTCAGTTGAAATATTCCTGAGTGTCTTGGTCTAAATTCATTCATTCAGTTCCCTTCAGTACAGTTAAAGGATCTTTTACAGTATTTCCTTTAGTATGTGAGTTTATATTTAATATTTAGCACTTGTGCCTCACAGCAAAAAGGTCCTGGGTTTGAGTCCAACACCAGTCGATGGGGGTGGGACCTTTCTGTGTGGAGTTTGCATGTTCTCCCCGTG
>JAPQRP010000005.1:13774496-13785574 GCA_037367295.1 Apogon hyalosoma
TTGATGATTATTGTTGATCAGTACAGCTGATTCTTACTGGTTGTTTCAGTAATAAATAATTGTAGAATTAACAACCTAATTGCTGTCATTATTTCCTCACTGAAAAGGTTTCCGCCACAGAGCCAAAAAAGGTTGGGAACCACTACTATACGTAGTCATGACAGTGGACAGTATTGCAATTATGTAACTGTAAAGAACCTGCAAATTCTAAAACATAGATTGTCACACGCATCTTCAACACTCAGCACAGGTAATTCTACATGTGTTCCCCTGAGGTGTGAATGTGAGTGTGTGAATGGTTGTCTGTCACCCTTGTGATGAACTGCCGACCTGTCCAGAGTTTAACTGATCCAGTCACCTGATGTCAGCTGGGACGGCTCCACCCCACCCTACAACAATGCAGACATTGAAGTGGAAACAGAAGATGAGTGATTGAATGACTGTCAAGAATATGATTAAAACATTTTTGTGTAGGGTTAATGTATTTTACAACACAATCTGTGCAGCTGAGACAGAATATCAGCAAGGTTAACACAAAATATGTTAAGCTTCCTGATCTATTCAGTCAACAAATGTTGTCCCAAACGCACCCACTGATGTGTAAGAATCTAACACTGTTTTTGTCAGTTTTAACACACCTTTTCTTAGAGTGTTTGCCATCAACACTGTTTGAAGCAGAGCACTGAAGATTTGTGTTATTCAGTATCTGACCAAATGTGACAGATGGACACAGTCTGCCCTTCTGCTGCTGAGTTGAAAACTAGCCAGAAGTGTACATTAGCACAATAGTATAATGTCTGTTTATTATGACAAGTTAAAAAACAAAAGTTTCAAGTAACCTTTGACCTTTGATCATTGCCTAATAATTCTGTAGATTACGAATTTATCTCATAATTAGAAATAAATAGGTGGCCCATCAATTCTTTATAAATTGCATATTTTGGGATGTCTAATCTGTTCAGCCTTGAGTCTGCTTGTGCTTCTGTGTCAGATGGGATGAAATTACCCACTATATGACTTTTAATGAAGTACTTACGTTTCTTAATTTTGTTTGCATTAGTTTTTTTTTTTTTTTTTTTTAGCTTTTAGATCATCAAAAAAGTTACTCTCATCTCATCTCATCTCATCTCAGTAACCCAAGTCACCTTAATCTGAATTACTCAGAGAAATACTGTTTTTTTGGTTTGTTTGTTTTTTTAAAAATTCAGATATGGGTATTTTTGTAGATGAACATACCTGTAGCT
Source organism: Apogon hyalosoma (assembly GCA_037367295.1). NCBI lineage: Eukaryota > Metazoa > Chordata > Actinopteri > Kurtiformes > Apogonidae > Apogon > Apogon hyalosoma. Next base: position 13,775,741 of record JAPQRP010000005.1, read on the forward strand.
ACAGCCAGACAAACTGCTTCCACTTTCAAAACCATAAATTGTTCTTAAATAACACCTTCAGCATTTTCTCTGTGCTAGCTTAGTTTCATTTCTTCTGGAGCACTGACTGGAATTAGACATTATCAAATGTCCAGTATTAAAAATATACAGTTTTCCTGGAAATACTTTCATGCTGCTGTGCAGTCCTTGGTTTTCCCCTCAGTGTTCCAATACAAACAGATGCTGGCTGGGACTAAGGCCAGAAAATACTAAGTCCTGTAAAAGTCTGAAGTCATTATTGTCTCTCACCGGAAAACCTGCATCAGTCTACAGCTACCAGAACTTTAAACGGGCTTCCTAAACCAAACTATCATTGTTATCTACTTTAATGAACATTTTAGTTCATCATGTTCTGTGTAGTCATTCTTCACAGAGAAAATAAAACAGCTTAGAGTGTTCACTTCTCACTCCCCAAATAATTCTATGATTCTCCATGTTACAGAGGTCTATAACCAGCAGGTCTGGACAAGTTTAACCCTGAGGCCTTTACAAAACCACTTCTGTCAGTCACTAAACACAACCCTGCTCTCTGAATTATGTGTCATTTAAAACAGTGGAAAAGTTTGTTGGTGAACAATTTAAAAACATTTAGACACAACATCAGTCAGATTTTAGAAAACAACACAGCACAGTAGCTGTACCTATTAAAGAGGGGAACCACATTACTGATCCTGAGGCACTGGATGGAAAATATCATACACAGCTGATTTTAGTGAGTTGTATCTAGTTTATGGTTCAGTTGACTGTGTCACCTGAAACAGGTGATGTTCACATTGCTACCCTTAATGCTCAATTCTGATTTATTGACCAGATAAGATCTTTTTTTTTTTTTTTTTTTTAAATTTTACATGATTTTAATACCGCACAGTGAAAATAACTTAAAACCATACTTATAAGTTTAAATATGTGATACGAATATTCATTGCACAATAAAAAGACCCCTGTCAGAGTTTCACTGTCATATTTGATGTTTTGGATTCATTTTACTGCTGCATTTGTGTCTGTTTTACATTTTACAGCTGTACATGTTTAAGCTTGAGCTAATTTGAAGTACTCATGAGATTGTGATGAATATTAATTTAGAGCGGGAGTGTCAAACATGCGGCCCGCAGGCCAAAACCGGCCCACTAAAGGGTGCAATCTGGCGTACTGGATGAATTTGTGATATGCAAAAAAAATTTCACTTAAGATATTAACAGTAAAGGACGTCAAAGTCATTTTAGTTTTGGGGTGTCATATAGACCAATGTGATTCCAAGTCAAATACTATCATAATAACCTATAAATAATGATAACTCCAATTTTTTTTCTCTTTTACACTGTAAGCCCAGATAGTTGAGTTTATTTTAAAAAATTGAGAAAAGTGGTTGCCTTAAAAAAAATAAGGTACTGGTTAGTGAACTTTTTAGGTACATTTAGCTTAAAATCTTTTGTAATATCAACTGCTTTGAAATAAAGAAACAAAGGGAAATTTGTCTTTGTTTATTCAACTTCTGCACAGAAGGACCGAAACCAGTGTTAGTGACAGTCGGGAGACTGCTAAGGAATCTGTGAGTAGCACATCTTCATTCAGGGTTTTATATGACTTGAAACAGAGACTTGTTAACATAATTTAATATAGCATGGATTCCGCAGCAGCAGCCACGGGTACTGATCCCGTGGCTTTGTGCCACAGATGAAAATGGCATGTAGCTGTAGCACCAGTGGCACGGCGCTGCCCTGGCATGAAGCCGCAGTTACATGTGACATAGATACAGTTTGCAACAATGGGAACGCCCACAGATGTCACATCTGGTTAGAGCGGGTAAGAGAGGGGAAAAACAAACCGGTCTCTGCCATTAGCCATAATACCATAGTGTTGCTGTGTGCCCTTTTGCACTGCAAATAAACAAAAAAAAAAAATCCCCAATTAAAGTTTTACATTTTACCAAATAATAAAACGGAACCACAAAGGAGGACAAAATGGCTTCAAGCTATCAGAAGAGAGGACGAGTTTGGCAGATTATGGACCCAACAACAAGACATGTATGTCTGCAGTCAGCACTTCAGTTCAGGCCAGTTTAATGGAATGTGAACCATTGCCAAACCATTGAAGACTATGTCAGGGGTATCAGGAATATTAGATTAACTGTTTAAATGTTTGTGAACTTTGTACTACATTTGTAATTTGTGTAGATTTCCAAGCAACACGTACAAAAATACACATTCAGTACCTGAGTAGAAGTACAGATACTTGTGTACAAAAGTCTGAAGTACTGATTAAATTGTTTTGCTGAGTAGGGTATATGTAAAAAAAAAAAAAAAAAAAAAAAAGAAAAATGCTGGCTCCAATGCACTCCAAGCATAAAATCAAATCTAGCCATCTGAAGGACATTTCTATCGCCTGTTTCTGTGCAAAGCTAAAAGGACCCCATGTCATACTGGACCAACTATAACATTAATTAGCATTAATTCATCTATTTGATGTCAGGTACTGAAATTATGTCAAGTTTAATTCATCATATCTATACCAAAAGTGATATAGTCCCTTACCAGGTAACTCAATTACATAGCAGCAGATGTTTGGAAATGACACTTCATTCCATTGAGTCGGATCATTTGCCCAGTCTTTTAAAATGTATGGACAACAATACAACTCCAGTGGATTTGATTTTTTAATATATTGATCCTTGTCAGAAGGCAGTAGTGACTCAAAGTACGTCATGACAACTTGTTAGTGTTAGCAAAACAAGTTGAAACTCCGTGTTTTTAAATTATAGCGGAAGGGGTGGAAGGGTTCTTTCCCCTTTGGGTTTCCCTGCTCCCAGCTGTGATGTCGTTGTCAACTGTATCTATACCTGGCATCCCTGGCACACCTGGGGTTGCTGCTGCAGAATCCATGCCAGTGCCTCCATATGCACCCACTATCTCTCAGGTGTGGGGGTCGCTGTCATCAGAATGCAAGGTGTTCCTTTTACATACTGTTCCAGAATCATGATTCCACCTTTATTACGGCTCTGTTACTACCTCCAGAGGTGTTACAAAGCCGTGATAAAGGTGGGACCAAATGATCCCACCATTTAATTTACACAGACGTTCTGGAATAAAGGCGAAATATTCCCATTACAGAAGTGTTGTGTAAAAGGGGCTATTGATAGGGGGACTTTCCACACGATGATGGGGACAAAGAGTACTCTCCAAGTAAAGCTGGGGACAGGAGGTCATTGATACACATTCAGTAAGATGTGATGTTAATTAACAACTCATGATGCTAGATGGCACATAACCAAGTTGTATATGATGGCACTGTTGGAGACACAGAAATGATCAGATAAAGCAACATGGACCACACTGACACTTGAAATATTTACCCTCTTAGTAATGAGCAGGTCCAGAGTATGCCCTCTTCTGTGGGTGGGCTCACTCACATGCTGGATTAAACCAAAGGTTTCAAGGACAGCACAGAGTTCTTTAGTATTTCTATCACACACATTATCCACATGTACATTTAGATCACCTGTAATGATGATACAGTCAAACTCTGTGCACACGACTGAAAGCATTTCAGTAAAATCATCAATAAAACTTTGACACTATTGGGGAGGCCTGTATATGATTACAGAGAGTATGGAAGGAGATAAATTTAGCTCCATTTTGAAAGATACACACTCAAAAGATGAAAACACCCCAAATGACAGCCTATGGGTAACTATATCATCTCTAAATAATGCACAAACCCCTCCACCTTTTTTGTTTTCTCGTATTTCTGATATAGATGTAAAGTTAGTTGGGGTGGATTCAATCAGAACTGCTTTACCTGTCCCACTATCAAGCCTTGTCTCAGTTAAAAACATAAAATCGAGATTATAAGAGGAAGTAAAATTATTAATTAAAAATGATTTGTTACCTGATTAGTTTTAGTGGGACCAGTTCTTATCTGATTGCAAGGAATTTGGATTAAATTTATCTTGTTGGACCATCTAGTTGTTTCTTCTTTGTTCAATCTGTGACACATTAGTGTTGGTATAGCACTGGGGGAGAGCGCTCTCTCCCTGGGTCTCAGGCTGATAAGTGCTTTATTGTGACTGAGTAAGAAATTGTCACACCCAACAGTAATAAACAATATTTGCATGTGCGTAGTACTAATGTTAAGACTTTTTCTAATAGAAACAATTCCTGCTCAAGTTTCAGGCACTTCTTGGGACAGATCATGATGTTCCAATAATAAGAGATGAAGATATATTATAAAAATAAGGCACATACACAGGAATAGTCTAACCCACTGTTCCTGTTGTATTTTTCCATCAGATGTACATGCTGTTATGCGCATTATCATCCCTTATGCTCCCTCCCCCATGGCTGTTGAGACCCTCAGACACCCAAGGGTCAAGCAAGGGTAACGAGCTGATAAACCAGCGGCTTAAAGGTTCTATACATGTCTTGGGTAGGCAGTAGATTTGTAGTATCTTGTATCATTGTGGAGTGCTGGTGCCTGGGCTAAACATGAATATTCTATTTTGTTGGATTAATGTAGGAGGCTTGTTGACCTGTGGGCCATTGGGAGGTGTAAAGCTTGTTAAAATGCTGCATAATTAAACAGTTGTATTTTGCATCTACTGATGTTCATGGCACTGCTTAGTGTTTTTAATTAATAGAATTTATTCAGCAAGTGTGGAGTGGACTCTCCAGTGGAGCCTCTAAAGTCATTTGTATTCCTTTATTCATTTTACACTACAACATGAGAGTCCCACAGAGAGGTTGATACAGTGAAACAGTTCCTTGTTTCTCTGACCCGGTGTACCACTTGGCAGCATCTCAAAGAACTTGATTAGCACAATGGTGTAGATTTGCATCTGGACAGTGAATTGTTCCTGCCAGTTAGGTGATACATTCCTTCAGGCAGCAGGCCCTGGTAACAGGCTGCACATGGTAGTAAGCATCTTTACATGTCCACAGATTTCATATACAATTTACTGTCAGGAAATGTGTAAGAACTAAAATCAGTATCCTACAAATGATGATGGCTGGAGTCACAACAAAATTACCTTCTTCATGGATACCATACAGACAGATCTGAAATGATCCCAACTATTCTTGTCCATGGTGTTTTATTACATCTGAACAAGACATACTATTCACTGCTTGTTGTGTCTTTACTTGTGTGTAATCACTGTTGGAGCAGTGATTGTGATGCTTTCTCAACCAGGTCTCTATTAAAAATTTATTCTGATTGAGATTTAACTGGTTAAATAAAGGATGTCATACCAGATTGAAATCAGGTCATTCAAGAAGAAATCTAACAATTTAAGATGATCCTTAGATAATGGATGGACACACAACCCCCCAAAAATAATACCTCAAGTCAGGGCTATAAAAAGCAGAGTGTAAATAATTGCTTTTATTATAGTGCAATTCCTTTCCTCTCATACAGTTCTGTAGTATAACAACTTTGTTTCAGTATTCATTCAGTGTAATTTCTGCACAAAACATTTAGGCCTTTAAGCTCCTTTTGGGAAAAAGGGACCATTGTTTTCTACACAACAAGTAGTTCATTTATCTGGTAAACAGGAATAGTTTAATGACAAACTGAATTGCTTATCAATTGGAAATTGCAAATAGACATTTCCACTTCACAATGCCATTTCTACCTTCAAGTTAATTTTGTTACATTCATCTTATATTTATTTTCTTTGCATATTTAAAGATTTTACACACTTAATATGTTCAGTTTAGAAATGTAGTGCTTTATTATAGTTATGAACTAAAGAGACAGCAGCTCTACATCAAACTGCAGCAAAAGTGCTGCTTGCATATCAATGCTAATCGATAATTTTCTAGTAACATATTCTAACAGTCATACAGGCCATTCTGCATGATATATGCCTTAACTTTTCATTCCTTAAAGATGCTATGAGAGACCTGAAACAATGAGCTCATCATCCAGTTCATCAGAACAGCTTTATAATTATCAGAGTCATACATTATTACTATGGAAACATCAATAGCCTCTTTAAGGTGTGCTCAGAAAAACATGAAGGCGAAAACAGTCTGACATGGTCAAACACTGCAGATCTCACAGGTGACTCAAAGTCAATCCAGAATATTGCCTCCAATTCAAAGAAAAACATAGATACACCACAAATAACTCTGTTTCCTGAACCTGTACGTCAGGTTAACCCTTGACAGAAGAAAAAAAAAAAAAGAGCGTTCATCATGCCTGCAGCAGGCTTAGTATGCAGGAGGATTGTGCAGCTCCTGGTATTTTGGAGGCTGTGGGGTGAAAACAGCAGGCACTACCAGCACAGTGGGTCTGTTGGGGTAACGCAGCTGGTGAATCATGATGGAGGACAGAACCATGCCCAGCAGCTGCAGGAAAACACAGTAAATCCAGTTAATATGATGTCCTAAAGAGTTATATGTACTGTATATAACTTTATAAAAAAGTAAAATTCAAAGTTAAAATTTCACTGTAGAGGATTCGCATATGTAGGCTGTTTTGTGTTGCAATCGTTTGCTGACATAGTTAACAATGTCTCTGCTACATGTGAAGGACCTGGGGTCATTTCTTGAAAGTGAGGAAAACTAAAGTAAAACCGGTGCCATGCAACCTCAACTGAATTATTTACAATGTGGCCAAGGTAGGATCCAGTGTTTTTGAAACTTTGATGGGGCCTGTCTTATTTTTTCAATTGTTCAATCCATCACAGAAATCCCATCATCGTATTAAAAAAAACCAAAGTAAATACTCACTGCCAGAGGACCCAAAGTGAAGGCGATGCCAATCATGATGTCAACAAACAACGTAACGTAGTGAAGCAAGATGGGAAAGCAGGGCTGGAGAGGGAGAAAAATAAATAGTGTGTTTCATTGTTTTTATGTGACAGCATCGTTTTCTTCAATGTTTTATTTTGTAACTCGCAGAAATCAATTGACTGTAATTAAATTGAGTTAAAGACTGGTTTACTGACCTTACTGTAGATAGACTTCTGCAGCTGATAATGCTGGATAAGGCATAAAAAAAAATATATATCAGTAACATTATAAACAGAATTTATGATGTGTAGGATATGCATTGATACTGACTTTGTGGTTGATGACCTGGCATGGCTCCTCCTCCTCATTCTCAGTACACAGACATGAGTCAGGGATGTTTTTCCCCCAGTCCTTGTAGCTGTAAAGACCACAGCAGTGCAGCTAAAAAAGGAGAAGAAACACGCAATATAAGCTAGACATAGAAAATGTTTTTCCATAATCTTACTTAATCATGGCTTTAAAAAAAAAAAAAAATCTGCATTTTGTACTATGCACATGTCCTGGTTTGTTGATGGCATGCTGTGAAAATTCCACCTGCAAAATCTATATACATTAAAATCAGTGCACAGGCTGATGTCATTGATATAGACCTCTGGGAAAGTTAGTAAAAGTGCTTATTTGCTGCGTCTTTAAACTATACAAGTGAGATATACTAATGTTTTAATTAGATTTACATTTAATTGTCCCACAGTTAAAAGCATCTAAGTCTAAACATGCACAGTTGGAAATATGGTAGAGAAATAAATACATGAAAAAAAAAAAGAGCCCATATCAATAATACTGCACGTTTTAAAATATAAGCCACCAAGACAACTTAAATATACCTCAGATGATGTGAGGTCTGGTTTGACTAAATATTGCATGGTCTTCTAATATATCCATGCAGACAAGCTTACTTTCATAGGGATTACACTTGCAGAGTAGAAGATCTGACAGTTTTACTGTCTACACTTGCAGCACACAGTAACGTTAGGTCAATTAGAGGCAAACACGGAAGATGAAGTGTAGTTTCGAGAAGCTTTAGGATCCAGCACAGCTCTGCACTTAAGTGGATTATCCTCAAGTTTAACTGATAAAACAATACCATAGAGTTAAGGTTATATTCTCTGATCACTCATTTCTCTGTCATTTAGTCACCTTGATCAATCTATCATCAGTGACAGGAAATGAATACAGCCTCAACATCTATTTTCTCAGCTAAAGGAAAATACTCTGCTCTGTGACACTAAATTTGACCGATAATTATTTTCAGTCAATCTTTCTATTACATTATTACTTTACTACTATTACTACTTCTACAACAACAAAGCAGAACCTGCAAAATAATTAGTCAGTAAGTCTGAAAAATTCCAAATATGATCAAAATAGTTGCTGATTCACTCAATAAACCTTTGATCTGTGGTACACGCTAAAGTCACCTCACCCACTGACAGCCTCATAGACAAACAAGACATAAGATAGTGAGTTAGTCCCCTTTTCTCTGTGTGGCGCATTAGGCCTCAATAGTTATTGTCCACCTCTGTCTTTTGCCACCTTAATTCATCCAGCAGACTCCAGAACAAGATGAATGAACATTTTCAGGAGGTGTTTAATAGATTGTCACCACAGAATCCATTCCAATTCCCACCAGGAAATTTGCTAAGTATTGATATAGCAGAGCTAACTAGACAAGAGATCTGCAAAGCGTAAATAATGGTGGCAGCAGGAAACAACAATATCGCAGCAGAAGCACTTAATGAAGGTGGAAAAATTATAACTGAACAACTACATACTCTGTTGAACTTTATACACACCACAAAAGAGATACCATCACACTGGGAGAAAGGGCTCCTCATGAAGTTGCCCAAAACTGGAGACCTATTCAAATGCAACATGTAGAGGGGAATCACCCTACTCGCCATACCCGGCAAGATCCTCACCCCGATCATACTTGAGAGAATGAAAGAAGCCAGAGATAAAGAAGCTGGTTTTAGTAAAGGGTGATCATGCACGGACCAGATGCCACACTCAAAATTATTGTAAAACAGATGTTAGATTGGCAATCACCACTCTATGTATGTATTGTTGATTCTGAAAAAGCATTCGATAGTGTTGACTGAAAATCAAACTGGAACATACTGCAACATTGGAAAGGACCAGCTTAGCCCAGGAAAAGGTACCCAGTGGACACTACAGAGTAAACAAGAGGATCTGGAATTTCCTCTATTGGCACACCAGCCTCAAGACAGGAAAAAGTGAATGTCTTGCAAGAAACGGCACAAAGAGTAGGCCTACACATTCAAAACAAACAGACTGAGCCTTCGCATATCAGAGGAGAGCCCGCTGAAGATGTTGATGAATACGTATACCTGGGAGTTAAAATAAGTTAATCTGGTGGCACAGAGGAAGATACCAGAGCCAGAATAAAAAAAACACTTAACACTTCTTTGGAAATTTGAGATCTGTCTGGAGAACTGCAGCGATCTCCACCAAAATACGTTTATTCAGTTCAAATGTCAAATCGTCCTGTTGCATGGATCAGAAAGATTATAAAGTCACACGGTGTATGTAGGAGGCTGCAGGACGTGGGCTTTTGTTTCCACCCGTTTCATGGCTGATGTGTGGGTTCAAACCAAAATAGGTCACAGAGCTGTGGTTTTCACCTTATGTTGTTTATGCTCATGCTTCTTCTCATTTGTTTTTTTTAATCTCAGCTTCTTTAAGAGCCGCAGAGTATGGAGGGGTATATTAAATAACCCGTGAACTGCTTTATCATCACCAATCAACATAAAGTAAAAGACTGAACTAGACTTTCCTACATTTCCTGAAGGAAATGTAACCCAAGTGCTTGCCTCTCGCCGGAATCGCGGCAAGGTGCGACGTAAAAGCAAGAAATAGCTCCCGTTCCCTTCATATGTTGAACCGTTGTGTCAGTGTTTGTGGACTGACATCACCACAGACTTTCTGTAGACCCAGCACATGGGGAACTAGACAATTTCCACACATGGAAATTGTGAGAGGGGTT
>JAPQRP010000005.1:13787808-13799558 GCA_037367295.1 Apogon hyalosoma
TAAACTCTGGAACAGTCTTCCTGATGACGTCAGACAGGCCTCTACTCTGACAATGTTTAAGTCCAGGCTGACGACGGCTCTGTTCAACTGTGCATAGAACAACTGAAAGGGTTCTGTCTGCACTCTGCTCTTCTTTTTTACTTTACTTTAATTTCCTATTTTAATTGATTGTTATTTATGTTTCATTGATTATGTTTTAACTGTAATTGTGTTTTTAAACTTGTCTCTTTTCCATTTTTGTAAAGCACTATGAATTGCCCTGTATATGAATTGTGCTATACAAATAAACTTTGCCTTGCCTTATGTAGTTACATGTCATAGATGCCTTAATTACTTTGGAGATGTTTAAATATCCTGTCAGACAGTAATAAATAGCTCAAACTAGCCCTTACAGTGATTCTTACACTTTAATGTCACAACCAGCATGTAAAAATGATAGAATATAGAGTTTTAAATAGATATTTACTTCCTTTATTCTTTACATCGTTACTCTTCAGCCTATTATTCATAGATATATTGTCTCATTTTTATGCTAAGGATAAGCAGATGGACCTGCCACTTACACACACTGAAAGCACGTGTCAATGATCACTAAATCCTGCCATCTGCTGGTTCCCCATTAGATCACAACAAGTCTGATGAAAAGACTCTTGGTAACTGGTTTACTGATAATTCAGTAAAAGACCAACAGTGACTTTCATTTCTTCCTTATCACAAAGATTCTGACTATACACACATTCACAAAGAATGACACAGTATCATTAAACCTTTATGAGGTTATCATTAAGAAATGTTAAGTTGTTAGTTCATCCAACTTGGAATTATTAGTAATGCTATTAATGCACGTAATTTTGCCTTTCGTTTATGGAATATAGAATAATTTATGTATAAATTACAAATTGGATTATAGCAGGTAAAAGATGATCATTCTAATTAGTGTTTGTTAATGTTTATCAAATGATTTGCAAGAATTTAAGAGAATCACTACAACTTCTAATTGTAATACCATGTTAAATGGTTAATAGTCTGATATTAGATAAATATTTTCTGGATCCTAGCGTAAAGCTGCGACTACTGCTTATAATGATTGTTTAGTAAATGTTAAATAAATACTGCGTGATGCATCTGGAAGGTGACTATGTAACTTTGAGCTCTTATGGCAATGTGTAATTCTGCTATTGGTGCATGTGCCCTTACATTCAGGAGTGTGTAATAATCTTTTACAAAGCACTTCTGAACCAATAAGTAACTACATTATACATATAATATCAGTAGCAGATCACCGAGTAGAAGCCACAGCAGTCAGTGTGCTTACATTGGGTCGGGCAATGGCGTTGGTGACTCCAGCTCGAAGCATCATCAGACTTCCAATGACCATACAGACGAGGAACTGCAGACAAACAGAGACAGTCAGTCTGCTGAGGATGACTGGAACATCTTCTTAACCACTATAACTCATCAATGTGCGCCATTAAGTTTCAAACACGCTTGTTTAGTCAGAACTAAATGGAGTGTTTCAGATAGTCTCAAAAAAGAAAAGAAAGCAAAAAAAAGTGAAAAAAGAAACATTCATAAATATAGTTTTGGAAATTTTCATGTGGCTTATTTCAGGAAAAGTAACTTTATAATGAATATCAACAGTGAAGAGTTTTATATGTCTCTCTGAACTCACTGCTATCAGAGCCCCTTTGCTCTCTTTGTGGGCTCCGTAGGCTCCGAGGATGGCGATTACCATGGTGATGATGCCCACAACATAGAGGAGAATGAGGCCGATGGTCCGATTCACCATCTGAATGCAAGGGAAACAATCAATGAGTTAGTATTGGCCTAGTTTTAGATTCTGCTTTCAGGTGCTCACAAGTTCAGTTACACAATGGGTGGTAGTGAGTGGTCTTACGTTTTCTCCTTCATGAACGTTGGTGTAGACCTGAGCCAGTAGAGCGACCAAAATGATAAGGCCACCGACAATCTGAAACAAAAACCATAGTTTATATGAGATTCATAGAAAGTAAAAAAAAAAAAACACCCACGACACCTTCCTCACAAAGAGAAATGTCCCAGACTGAAGGGATACTTTAATAAAAATGCCTAGTTTGTGTAAAAACATGAATATTGCATGATGTTAAAATTATTCTACTTTGAACCGCAGCTATAAGTGATTGAATAGATTAAAATACATATTTAGCTATTAATTGGAGCTTTTTGTATATGACAGCCTTATGAATGCCACCATTACTTGTTTAAGAGTAACAGAAAAAAAAAAAAAAAAATCGATAATGAAACTGTTAGCTGCAGTCCTGATATGAACTATTACATAAAAAAAAAGACATTTCTAGAGCGCATACTTCTGCCAAGGCCTCAGTTCATCCTTTAAACAATGCTAGAAAAAGCACAAAAATTCCAGTCGCTGATGCTGCTCCAACATTTAATGTGTTCGTCCTTGGCTCACACCCTACCCTTCCTGCACATTTCATGTAAATATGTGCAACAGTTTTTGCATAATGCTGCTCTCACACAGTAACAGAAATACATCCTCCATACCCCGATGCCTAGTTCCGTGACTTGATCACATGTGTCTAAAATGATGAAGTGAATTCTCACAAAGCTGTAAAACTCAGCTTTTAATTGCAGCTCATGTAAAGACAAACACAACCATGAACAGGATGGGCAGGTAACAGACAATGAGCCCAGGGACGATTAAAGACTGAACCAGTTTATTCAGGACAGAATGAAGTCATTTCTCTGGGCTTCAATTTGTACACAAGGGGAAAATAAACAGCTGCTTTCTATTATGCTTAATTGTTGTTTTGCTCAAAATGGACTGGAAAGCAGCTCTTAAAACCCAAAACAGAAACCAGAGCAGCAGCTGTAAAATTTTAGCCCAAAGCAGACAAACTATGAGACAATAAAGAGAAAATCACTGTGATTATTTTGCTGACCTGTTAAAGCTTCAGTTATCTGCAGCTTTCTTCTTTTACATTCAAGTTTTTTTAAGTTAACCTATGTAAAGGTGTTACAGCCTTTCCTACTGCAGCATTGACTAAATGATCCATTCATTGGTCTATTCACTGTTGAAGCCAAAATCAAGCACCTCTCCAACATTATCATAATTAAGTGTATAAAAGCAATAAAAGCAGACTGTGTGCTCAAAAAAGTCGTAAACTTTCTATTCATAGAATAGTGAAAATGAACTAAAATATACAAAAACTAGGCCGCAAAAGTTAGAGGAACAAGGACAAACCAAAAAAAAAATTAAATTAGACTTTAATCTAGTTTCATAATGATCAAACATTGCTGCCCTGAAGATGACTGTGCACGACTTTGACAAACACCGATAGTGTGTCAAAGAACTTTGAAACAAACTTAAAAAAAAAAAAAAAAAAAAATTGTAGCTGAAAGCTTGGTTCACATTGTGTGCATAGTAATTAGGTATTTCTCTGGATTATTTGTATTGAGTACAATGAACTCAGTCAATCCAAAATGTTATTAAGGATCAAATAAGCTACACAGGAGAAGTGGCTTTTGTCTCTTACAGGACTACAGAAATGTGCACAATTATGCAATGAACTACTGGGAAATTGGATTTCGAGAAATGTTCCTTCCTTATTTTTCTTTTGATTAATAGAAAGCGTCACAACATTTCCATCTTCCTAAGAAACAGACATTCTTCAGTTACTGTCTCTGGATCTGTTCAGAGTCCACCTCTGCTGAAGCAGTAAACAGCCTCCCAAAGCTGCTCCTTGGCGTCCATCTTCTATCGGCGTAAATGTCATGTTTAAGCAAAGCAGACAACTTCTTTCAGTAAAGTGAGCATCATTAAGTGGTCACATTTAATGCCTTTGTTGGCACACGAAGCAGTGGACTGTTTGAATACATGTGAAGAGGCACTGTCCCGAACAAAGAACACAGCATACTAGCAGACGTCTTCTTGGGTTGATTTTCAAGTGTCCAGTATGTTCATCCTTAATGGCAGCAGTAAAACCCTCATCTACATCTAGTTTTTCCATTAAGCCTTGGCCCAGGGTCGATGCTTATTAAGCCCTCTACCCCCCCCTTTCATTTGACTGTCTGCTCCAACAGTTCGGCCAGTTCATGAGTGTTACATCATTTCTAAGCACATTTTACATATTTTGAACAGGGGCACTGTAAGAGGAAGGGAAGCAGTGATGACTCTGGGGGCCCATGACTGACAGGGATCCATAACGAAGTCAGTCAATTTTTTTAATTTACAAAAATAATTAACCTATCACTCTAAAACAATGTTTGCTGCACAAGGCACTAATAAACACATTCATTCTTTGCATTAGTTTTGCTTTGGCAAAACAATTAAATCCAGTTTGTCTTGTATATCAATGTAAAAAAAATAAAATAAAAAATAAATTTAAAAAAAAATCCAATACTGTTATCATTAAAAAAAATTAAAATGTAAAAGATGGCTTGAGCCTTTCTTATCAACTTTCTCATGAAATTGTAAAATCTAGGCTATTGTAAGCAGAATATTAATCAATGCCTGTAGTGTTATATTTTTAGGCTTTGCATGGTTTGTGGCATATCATCACCAAAGTCGTATCTTTTTTCCCCCTCATTTGGGCCCAAATCCTTGGTGATACCTCTGCTTTTGATTCTTAGTTGCAAATCTTTCTTTAGTAAAACACCTTCCCTGAGCTGCCTAAGAATTCTGCATCCCTAATTATCAAGTCTTAATCAACTTAGGCCACACCCTCAGTCATTCACACACACATAATCACCTGAAAATAATTAAATCAGTAGGTTTTTATGGTTTGATTCGGGAAATGTGCACGAAAAGGTCAGAATACTTAGGTCTAACATTGTTTGCGTTGAAGATGACTGTGCATAAATTTGATGCTGACAAACATGAGCACAAATACCATGTCAATAAACTTAGAAGGTTAGGATTTAATGCATATTTGTAACTTTAACTCGTTTATTTGGCTTTTCAGTGCGTCTTTTACTCTCCATTGAAGTTTAGTATCAGTAACATGAAAATAGTTTGTTTGATTTATTATATTATGCTTATTATTATTATTTTTTTTAACTGTTAGAACATTTAAGTGTACATAAGGTCTCAAGTATATCATATCATACCCAAATCTCCAAACAAGGCCTGAGAAACTGTTCGGTCCACTACGCACTTTAAATTCCCATAGTGAATGTGAGCAGACCCCAGACCTGAGGATGCCAGTGTTTACTCACCGCAAACAGGATGTTGAAGACGGTGAAGGTCCGTTTGAGGCAGGTGTTGATCAGCGCCATGTTTACACTCTTTAATATCTCAAAAACACACTGGACTTCAAGTGAATGTGCGCACAGTCCGACAATGACCCCAGAGGAAAAATAAATGTGGCTGTACACATCGGGTGCGCTGGTTTTAGGGAGCGGGGAGGCGCCGGCGGGGGCGGGCGGGGCTTCCAGTAAATCTTAGCAACACAGGATGAAGAGGAGGAGGAGAGGGAGGAGAGATGTCCCATATATGGACATCCGTTATTTAAAACGCAAAATGTTAGGAGTGTAAGGGAGGGAGGACTAAACTGTATTCCGGGAAGACAAATGGAAAATTCCAATGTGCGTGTGTGTGTGTGCGTGTGTGTGAAAGCCAGGGTGTTGTGTCCTCACATGAATCCTTAAATCACCCAAAAGGCTATCCGGGAAATAAACATGCCTTACTTCACTTAACCTATTAAAGTCCCCGGAAAAAGGATTCATAGGAAAAAGGAAAGTAGCTCAATAAATGCACATTGTACATAGAAGCACTTCTGGAAATATAAACTATTATCATGTGTGTTTGTGTTACAGGCAATGATCTGGGTGTAGGTTTCATTTGAACACAAGAAGGTGCATTAACACAAAGCCTAGGGGTACTTCAGAAAACCTTGGACAGCAAACACTTTATTTCCTGTATTCTGGTGAATTTTTATGCACTAATGTAAGATAAGATAAGAAAAGATAAGATGATGTTCTGCTCATAAAAATAATATATAGCTTGCACTGTGAGTTAAAGTGATTAATTAACAGTGATTGCACATATGTATGTCCTTTTTGTACTAGTAAAGGAAAACTCAGGCATTAGATAATGATTGGCAAATGTTAACTATTTAAGAAAGTGACTAATGTGCTTTTCAGCCAGATTTATGCTAATGTGGAAAACTTTATGCACATTTCTGACTTTCTGGTTTAGGCATTATGAAGCAAACTGAATTCCACACCCAATTAAAATATTGATTAAACATTAACAGCGATCAATACATTTCCTACCAACATAAACAGACTATCAACCAGACCTTTGTGAAAGTGCTTTAGTCTTATGTTCCTGAGTCAATACTCACCATTGTCTTTTAGAAGTGGGAATGATTGCAAAGCATTGTAAAATGTGCTGTAAAGTAGCGGGACATGATGATCTCCCACACCTTTACATGGTGAGATCTGTGAAGATGGTTCAGTCAGTCTTGGCTGACCTGAGCTATCCGCTTCACAGGGAGCTTGTGTTGCCTCCATCTGGTTGCAGATTTTCAAGGCCAAACTGCAGGACAAACACACAGAACAATCCCTTTGTCCACACTACAGTTGAGTTTTTAAACACTTCAATGTGATATTTATTTTATTTATTTATTTTTTTTATTACTGTTGGTTCTGATGTTGATTGCCCCATGATTCTGTTAGCTGTACACAATGTCCCTCCTTGGGGATAAGATTTCCTGAACTTCCTATTGAACTTATATTAAGAGTTTTAATGTCCCAAAAAGGAGAAGCTTGGAATTCCTAAAACAGGGCACTAAACAACTGCAGCTCATTCAGAGTTTCAACTATGACTAAGAGAACAGATCACAGTTCTAAAATCTTCACTCTGGCTTCCAATCATTTTCAATAAAATAGATTTTAAAGTGCTACAACTAGTTTACAAAATCACAGACCCAGACTACATTAGTGATATGTTTATCCTGTTAAATCCTGGGCCCGTTGGTTTATTGTCAGGATAAATGTAAATGTGATACAAAACAATGGAATAGCTGATAGCAGAAGTTTCATTCATATAAAACCAAGATATGATCAGAAAACAATAAACTGAAGACAAAATTTGCAATCATCACTTCATAATAACCTTTATTTTTACACTTTTTACACTTTTCAGTTTTAGAAAGATAATACTTGTACTGTTGGATCTGCTTAGTGTTAGCTTAGCACTGCAAAGATTATTGCATTGGTCTCTTTTATGAAATTATTCATGACATATGCTGATCTTGGACTATTAACTTGTTTTTGATATTCTCCCATTTAAGTGCTTGTTGTTTGATTTGGGTTTGTTTTGTTGAGCTTTAGCTAGCTTTCTTCTGGTTACACGGGTGTGTAGCATGGGTATATTGTTACAAGCGTTATGTAGCATTACCATGGCAACACAGACAGAGTTGCAGCTGCTCCCAGTACCGGGGATAAACAAGCTTAAGAGTAGAACTCTTAGATCTATGGACTCAGATCAGCAAATCCAGCCAAGAGCTCAGACTACACATGGAGAAGCAGCATTTAGCCATCATGCAGAAAGTAACTGGATCAGACCACAGTAAAGATTAGATTTGTCCTAAATGTAGATGCTTTTAAATCCAGGTTGAAAACATTCTTCTTTTCATACATCCATAAATGAAACTGAAATATGAGTTTCAATCAATTGTCATTGCTATGAAATTTTGGAAGACTTTTAAACATTTTAATATAGATTTGACAAAATTATCAAAAACATCATGTAAAACATAATGAACAAATTGCCTCTGTGTATGAAATGCTTAGTATGAATAAACCTGCCTCATGTAAAATCTGTTTTTGTAGAGAATGAGACCTTGTGAGATAAAATAAAATTCCTCTTCTTGCTCATGTTCAAAATATGGCGTTACACGTCAACAGCATTCAAAAGTTTGGAATACATTGTCTTTTATCAATTGTTGAACTCCTGCATGTTTCTGTGTTTATAAATAATGTCTCACAAAAAGGAAACTACAGTTTTTTATTTATTTGAAGAAGATTGCAAAGTGAACAACATAGCACATACATTCTAAAGAAAAAAGGAAAGAAAAAAAAGGGTCATTGAGTTACTTCTGTGCAGAGGAGGGCAACAAAATGTAAACCCAAAATTATTTTGCAACTTTTTTGAGACACCCTGTATTCAACAAAATAGGTACTATTTATAATATTTAAAATAAAAGACACAGTGTGTACATAAAGTTTTACTTATTTTGTTTTCAGACGCATTCCTCTTTTTATTCCTGTTTATACACATCCATAATCACCTTTGACTTGATTGCATACTGAGACCCAGTTACACTTTATCAAGAATAAACCCCATTGTCACAATAATTTCATGAGAAGAGATACAAATATTATATTCCAACTTTATGGGTAACAATGTATGTAAATGTCTGGCTATTGGTACAAAATGGTTAGTATAAATCAAAATGTCACCTTAGGCCAGGGGTCAGCAACCCTGGTCCTAGAGAGCCGCTATCATGCATGTTTTAGATATTCCTCTTCCAACACACCTGATTCAAATGATCAGCCTATCATCAAGCTCTGCAGAAGACTGATAATGACCGTCAGGTGTGCTGGAAGAGGCAAACATCTAAAGCATGCAGGATGGCGGCTTTCTAGGACCAGGGCTGCAGACCCCTGCCTCAGGCAATAGCAGCAGATTTAGGATTAAATGTATGTAGCTGCTGTATATTGTATTTGGAGAACATGCTAAGTCGTGGAGGTCACATCCCCTGCAGTGCACTGATGCATGATAAACAATGACAAACAGGTTGGATAGTTCAATATTGATACAAGTCAGTAAATAAGGCATGGCTGCCATTTATTAAACACCATATTCACCTGCAAAATGATGATGATGAGGATTATTTAGAGAGAAAACAGTCACTGGAATGTCATCAGTCATGGGCCATGCTACTCAGCTATTCTGGGATGAACTGGACACGAAGGTCAAAAAGAAATATCCTGCCAAGAACACTTTTTTTTTTCAAGAGGCATGGACAAACTAACTGTGTAGATATCCGCAGGTGTAAAACTGTTTCGACGGCTAAGAAATGAGTTTTCAACTAAATTAAACTTTGGGTGTTTTTGTGCAAATATCTGTACATTTATACATTTAACTGGCCAAAATCAGTTATCATTTAAGTGACCTAGTTTCTTGTAAATAAACAATAGGAACATACGCTTGCCCCTTAAAAATTATAAAAGTCTGGGTGTTTCCAAACTTTTGACAGGCCCTGGATCGTCTGAGTCCTCCCTGAAGTCTATGCACAGTGGTGAAGCACAACAATCTCTGCATCAGTTGTCCTCCAGTGTCATTCCTCCACAAATTACTCAGGCTTCTGAACCCGTATAGTGATAAGGGGACTATTGTTTTGAATACAAAGCTGAGAGGAACCAAAGAGGGACTGAAAGCTCTATCAGGACAACTTTATTTTGATCAGAATCATGCCTTCATGGAAATGTCGATTACTTCCTTAATGTGAAACATGTAAACATCATGTCAAACAATGTAGACAACATTGTGGACAGTAAAGAGAAAACAGAGAAGAAGAGTTTAGGCTTTTTTAAACTTTACTGTCTGTGTTTTTGATGCACGTGCCAACACGATCCAGAATAACTGAGAAAGTCTTTGAAAATCTCAACTCTTCTCTGATGGACTTTTTACAAGACTGAAAACAACTTGTACAGATCTTTTACAGATGTCTCAGATAGGATGAGGTTTATCACAGTTACTCTGCCACAAATTCATGCCAAAAGTCATGTGTGCTTACATTTCAGTGCCCTGTGTTTTTTTGTTTTTCCAGATTATCTGTTTACTGCATCAGGGTGTGTTTTGCTGCACCTTTAGAATTAATTTACATTTGTGAAGACATTTGATTATAGTGTATTTGTTGTGTTGAGACATATTTTTGCAAGGTGCTGCTGTCATAGCAGAGAAGACAAAAAGAGAGAAGTGACAAAGGAGGTGGTAAAAACAGAGGAATGATGTTTCATCTGGTTCCAGAGTCAAATTATTATTGCTGCCTGGAGGAAACCCAGCCCTCATTTTGTTCATACACAGCAGAGAGAATGTGCTGTGGTGGAATGAGTCATGTTAACAGTAAGCTGGTGAGGCCAAAAAAGGGGGCAAAATATGTTTTATATCACACAATAATGACAGATCACGTTTACACTGAAGTAGCAGTGATGCACATGCAAAGGACACAGATCATCCTAAAACAAACTGACAACAGCTGGTTATTGGATCATTTACAGGGAAAGAGGAACCTTATATCTAACTCAACCTATTACACTTTTGTGTTGGTTTATTCTTTAATTTCACAATATTTCACATGTTAATGTTATACATTTTAGGAGTGGATTTTACATTAAAGATTCACCCACGACCCTCACAAGGACTAAGCAGTGCAGAAAATGGATAGATTAAAGGTTCAGTATGTAAGATTCATGTATACTCAGGTGTTTACATGGAGTTTGTACTGAAGTCTGCAGGTTTTTAGACTTTGGAAATGTGGAAGTTGTACATCAATAAAAGGTAAATGTGAATAAGTACAACAGAAACAGATTTAGTGAATAATTGTATATGTTTCTGAATGTGTGGAATAATACATAAACCACACA
Organism: Apogon hyalosoma; assembly: GCA_037367295.1. Taxonomy (NCBI): domain Eukaryota; kingdom Metazoa; phylum Chordata; class Actinopteri; order Kurtiformes; family Apogonidae; genus Apogon; species Apogon hyalosoma. The sequence continues at coordinate 13,798,465 of JAPQRP010000005.1, forward strand.
TAAATATAAGAGATAGCAGTGAAATGGCAACATAATATTATGTGTGAAGAGTTACATAAAGGAATAGCAGACAGAGGCTTTGACAAACAGTTCAGTTTAAGGGCTAGGTAGGCTATGTTACTGGAGGAAATATAACTTTTAATAGACAAACTTATAAACTATGATGATTAATAACTACCTCTAAACATTTTCATAACTATAGGGGATAGGTTCACATTTTCAGTTTTACTGAAAATCCCATGACATGTGGAGGGAAACCTGTCTTGTCTTGGTTGTCTACATCTATAGCAGCCTGCACACTGTCTTCTCTATGCAGAGGACATGGAGGCCAGTTTTTCCATGACAGTCTTTACTTTCACACTGAAGGTCTCTGTAAGTGCAGAAAAAAGTGCAAACATTACTTCCTGAACCCTTAAAGTCATGACAGTATAGATGTAATGTATATTGTTTTGTTTGTTAATATATTGAATGCATATGCATGCCAAAGCTCCACACTTCTGTGATTCCATCGCATCTAAATACCATTTTACAGTGGGCACCTTTGTCTTCAACCCTCTTCATATATTTATTGCAGAGGAGTATGTGCAGCAGTAGATGGAATAATCTTACTGGGCTGCATTATGCAAAATGCATCCTATTTTTTTTTTTTTTGGTAAATAGCATTCAACACACCATGCACTGAGACGTACCGACCTTCACTCTAAATGATGGTGGTAGTATGGATATTGGAATGCAGGGAATGTTTTTGTGAATATCAACATGAGCCTATTCAGGAAGCTGCCCTTAGAGAACTGGGTTGAATCATCCCTGAAAATGAGTGGAAGTCGCCGCAGGAAAAAAAAAAAACAACCTGGCATGTGTTGACTCAGTGATCTGGAAAAAGGTAGACAGGGCACTAAAGTTACAAACTGTTTGTATTATAAGGCCTTATGAAACAACTGCATGCAACGGTGCAAGTGGTCACAATGATAACAGTTAGTGGTTAAACTCATGAAACAAGTTAAAATACTTGATAGAAATAATGTCAAGTTCATCTAGTAAATGTCAAGTGAACTTTTTATTACTTTAGACTTAATTAACTGTAGAAAATATCT
>JAPQRP010000005.1:13801673-13813305 GCA_037367295.1 Apogon hyalosoma
TCTGGTCCTGGAGCTGCTGCAGTGCTGGTGCTGGTGTTGGTGCTGGTGCTGGTGCTGGTGGTGCACAGCGGCTCTTCCTCCCTCAGCCAGGCCGCAGTAGCGCGCTGCAGGGCGGGGACGCAGCGTCGCGGGGGGCCGGTGATCGGATCTCCGGAGCACCGACGGCGTCTCCTTCCTCATGCTACAAGCTCCGGATTCACACATCGATGTACGGGGCTGTATTCCCTGAACGAGACCGCAGAGAAATAACCTCCAGCAGCAGACTTATTTGAGTTGGATTGGCGGAAAAAAACAAGGACGAGCCGCAGACGAGAAAGAGGGTTTTTCACCATGTTTCTGTCCTTGTGTCTGATCTGGAGTCAGCTGCTGATCACAGGTAAGAGCATCATATGTGTTTGCCCTCTTCAACTAAAACACCAGGCTTATGATCAATAGATGTCCTTACTACTTGTGTATCATCCATCCCTGTATGCATCATGCTTGAAAACACCAGCTGCTCCTCTTGGCATACTCGCATTATTATTGCAATAAAATACGCAAAATGATGCCTCTGAGACGCAATGGGAGTAAATCCATCACAGTAGCAGATGTTGTATGAATCCAGCAAAAATGTAGGTTGTAGCCATTAAAGCTAATGTAGTGCATGGGAAATATTAGCATCAGAAGCCAAACTATCCCATAGGGAATTTATAGGAATCTGGTGAGTCAGATGGAAATATGTCATTAAAGATAAGGGCAATTTATGACAGGAATATTGTCGAAATATAAGATGTTTAACAGAGATTCGGTAGGTGCAGACATGGAATCAGATGACTAAGGTTTGCTCTCAGTATGTGGCATTAAATGAGGCTGCATAAGAATTTTTAAGTCATGTCTGCAAACAGGTAGCCGTGTTATTGATCATTTGCAGTATTGATTAATGCATTTTCACTCAGTGTTTAGGTCTAGGAAAAATACTGTTCCCAGACTTTAAATCCCAGAGGAGTTCACTTAACTACTACTTGATTAGTTACTTAATGTCAAAGAATCTTGGATGGATAAGTTAGTGCTGCAGTAGGTTCATTTCAGTATTTTTGAGATGAGTTTTCCTGGGTTTATTGAACACATACGTCTGGGTGGGTCTGCATATTCAGAGGCCTCAGTCTTCACTCTCAACATGATGCCACAGAAATGGTATGCTTTTTGTGTTATTTATTTGACTGACATTTGAACCTACATGGAGGCAAAGTTTGATGAGCAGTGGTAAACATTTTTACAAGTTTGAATAAATGGACTTTGGTTTTCCTGTGTGAATGCTCAGAACTGTATTTAGGTCAAATTTAACCTCCAAGGTTGCAATAAATGGGGCCAGATTAGGTTAACATCTGGGTTTTCTTTCATTACAGTTCACTGATGTTCACTGTATTCATTCAGAAGTAAAAAAACAAAAAACAAAAAACACTGACTTTTACTTAGAAATATGAGATTGAGACATTTTCCCAGAAGTTGAGCTCTTGGTAGCTGGTAGTTTAGAATGTTTGTTTGCATCCACCAATTTTTAACATTTAATTGTTAAGGAGCTACTTAAATGTGAAAATGTGTTCCGTTTTATCTTACATGCCAATCATGAAATATATTCATCTTTTTTTCCCTGCTGGTTAATGACAAGCATTTGAAGAGGTTTGGATCTTACATCATATACACCACATAATTATTCAGGAGTGTAATTATCACATTAATGATCATGACATAATTGTCTGCAACGCCTCGACTTATGTGAAACAAACCCAAAGCCAGTGACTGAACTGCCAACTCTCAGCCACATTTATTGCAATCTGTCTTTTACCGAAGGTTCTGTTGACTTCTAAAAGACTTTACTTGAAACATCTGCATCAAATCAAGCAGGGAAATCGACAAAATCACAAAACACAGAAACAGTTCTTATTTTTTCACATAATATTATGACAAAAATAATGTAATAGTATGTTATGTGATAACAAGTGTTAGATGACACAACAGTTTTTTTCTTGAGAGGGTCATAATGTCCCTAAATTACTCCATTATGTCAGTCATATTTGAATACACAGCTTATCCTTTTTATTTAACCATAAGCAAGGTAACATTAATGTCAATTTTAGTAAAAAAAACAAAACAAAAAAGAACATAGCCACTACAGTTAATCAAACCATATGGTCAGTAACAGTGTAGACATTAGATTATGTCATTCAATCATTTGTTTGATTCTTTTTACATTTCCCTCAGAGTAAAGCAGGTACATTCAACTTCAAGATTTGTCTAAAACCATGGGATAAACGACAACATTTATGAGAAGTGAAAAGAGCCAGTAGACTTAATCATGTGTCTTTTGTCAGACTTTCATGAAATATGTAAAAAGAAGTTAAGGGATGTCATCTGTGTGATTTATAATTTCAATAATATTTTCAATACATGGTGCCACCAGTGACTTGGGGACTACAACTTTGATTCTAAATGTCATAATGCTTATAACACACCACATATTTGATAGTTATGTAATGTATGCATCTGTTCAGTGTGAACAGTAGAAAAAACATTCAAATATGACACTTAACCTCTGTATATGATTGCAGGGACCAGCACTTGTAGATGAAAACTTCTCTGTTTTAGTTTTAAGTCTATATAAATTTTGTCTCTAAAATCTTTTTCAAGTGTGATGCCTCTGTAAAGAATGGGGACAGAAAAAAATAGTTGTTTCCATAGAATGACCTGAAATGTAGCCAAACAGGATTGTGAAAATGCTGACTACAGGGTTTAAAGCTGGAACCATTCTCCATTTTACCAACATATCATCGCTTACTCATTTTTCTGTGTTTACTCTCAGATATGCTCTCGTGTGTCTGTGTTTTTTTTTTTTTTTTTTAACCGTGTGTTTGTTGGGGAAAGCATTTCCCCACAGAGTTACTGGGTCAGCCCTCTCTATCTCCACCTGTGATTGGCTGGCGGCTGCCACTAAGGCGAAGCAAGGCAGGCTTCTCTGTCCAATCAGTTTGCGGCTCAGTTCAGCATCATTCATAGCAACCAGGACGCTGTCACTAGGGAGAACAGAAGCCAAAGAGACAGACGGAGGCTGTGTCAGCTCCTCAGACATATCAGTGCTGACCCATTCAGCTTTTTGGTGCCAGGGCCTGAACGTCATTACAGGGAAGAGGCATTGTTTACAGGAAAACGCAGCAGTCGCACAGTATGACTTTTCATAATTTTCAGATTGGAAGTTTTTAGTATTGCTAAATGTTTAGAAATATCAAATGAATGAAAGCACATGATTTTGCAATCTCTAACTTTCAGTTAATTTGTCAATTTTGCCACTAAAATCTTTTTTGTGCAGGACCAGATACTTTTCTGACTAAATTCCTGGAACACATTGAGTTCAGGTGCTTTGTTTAAGGTGCTGGGCTGCAAAGTGATGATGACAAATATTATACTTTTACACACAATTAGGGCATCGTATTATTGGATTAATCAAGGTTTTGCTCTCTGAAAATCATGAAAATTATCTAAATTGCAAAATCAAGATTATTCTGGATCAACAAAAAATCTAAATGCAACCTGTCTGCTTCTTGTAATATATTGTGAATTTGTTATAGCATAGTTTAACTGAAGAAAGAATATTTTGTAACCGTGTTTTATCCTAAACCTATCAATCTGAATCTTATATCACTATCATTGAAAAAAAATCAAGCTTAAATATTTTTGGTTGTATTGCCCAGCTCTAATTCCAATAAATATTATTGCAATAAATGTTTTTATTTTGTGTTTAGGGTTAATTTCGGTTTTACTGTCATTTAAAAATGCAAGGTCTCATGAGTATAATATACATTTTTACGTGACTCTTTTCAAGAACGTCCATGACATGACCTGGTAAACTGACTTCTGGATGAGTTATCCTAGAACGACCATGTCTGCATCATTTTAGAAAATACTGTCTCAGGCTGTTTCCTTCGTGATACTTCTTTCTGACGTGCTGCCAAGTAAAATCTGGTCATATTTTCTGCTATCAGACAGTGTGGCTAGACAGGCTGTCAGATATGTTTTTTCCTCAGTCTTCCTTTCAGTGTATTTTCTTTCAGGACAAACATCAGACTCTAACAGATGCCTGGACTTGTGGTCTGCTCAGCTCAGACTGACTGGAGATCAGGCAGGAAATGTCTCAAACTATATAGGATGGGCTTATGGCTGAAGTAACGCTCCATTAGATCCAAGTCAGATAGAGTCAAAAGTCCTGTCTGGACCAGCAAGAAGTGTCATATTAACAACTTGTGCAACATATAGATATTGATATTTAAAAAAAAAAAAAAAGCAAAATCCAGTAAATGTTAACCTGTTGACCTGGAGGCAGTGACACCTCCTGTGAGCTCCTCCTTCCATGTTAATTCTGATTTTCAGGAAATAATTTAACAGAAAACTGACCAAGAACTGGTTATCTGCACCTAATTGTAATATCAGGCCACATTCTGACCAGACTAATCTAATGTTGAGTTTAAGGTTGTCAGGACTTAAAAAAACCTGATTAATAGGGTTAGGGTAGTCTGCAGTTGGACATGAGTACATTTCTGATGCATTGGAAATCTGAAAAAAATTATCAATAGGTGATGAAAGTAGTCAGTACACGCAGGCCATGTTTAAAGAATGAATCCAAAGTGTCTTGTATAATGTTAATGTAAGCTTATTATCTCTTTTTCATCAATACCCTAGGCTACATTAAGTTCCCAGAGGTAATTTCAAAGTATTTTCAAGAGGCAAACATTCCTCCAGCATATTGTGATTTACCTTTATAATCACTACTGTATGAAACAATTTTTACATGCATGGATTTATTTTCTTTTTTCAACAGGAACAAACAAAACGAGGTAGAACCAGACAGGATATTTCAGCTCATAGATACTCACAGATGGCAAACCCAGAGACTATAACCAACATATGACAAAAAAACAGATAGTCCATAAGGCAGGGTACTTACCCGTCTGCTTTAAACAAAATCTCTTATAAAAATAGCAGAAATGTTCAAACCAACATACAACATGAAAGGGCCCCATATTTTATGCAACATAAAATGACATTCAAGTATGTGTGTTATGGAAAGGACTTTTATCTGATTCAGGAGAACATGGTGCCTTAAACAGAATGTAAGCATCTTGTAGAGTTGCCTTTTATATTTCCCAGTGATAGTGGCATGTGTTAGAAGCATGCACTGTGTGTCATGGAAAGGATCTTATCAATTACAGATATGTATTAAAAGGAGGAAGTGTCTTTGTACATCAGGAGTTCCGGTCCCTTCCATCTGAAGCTGAGTGTGAGGCAGGATGCTACTGGCAAAAAGACGGCACTCACTAGCTTTTTTCCTCTTCTCACAGGTTAAATAAAGACTCAAAATGAATTATGCAGTGATGCTTATATTCATCACGGTTGGCTGAATTGTCAGTGTGCAGGGGTTTTCTCTCAGCCTGACTGCAGATTGATGAAAGCCTCTGTTCTGACCAAAGATGCTGTGACAGCAGTCAGACAGACAGATGGGATGTCCTGTCTAGTCTGTCTCTCTGGGAGCTGCTGAATGTGCTACTGAAGAGGACAACCTACTCTACAAATGAGAAGGAAGGAGAGGATGTTCTGCAGCCAGAGGCAGACTTGTATAAGAATAAGTTGGCAAGAATAACTAGTGGAGCCTCTGTCCTCTTCTTCCTCTCATTGGAAGCTCTTTTCCTGTAACAGCAGCATGTAGAAAAAGTATTCATATTATTTAGTTGTCTTTACAAAACCAACAACTGCTAAAGGTCTGATCATATTCTATTAGACTTCTAAAGTAACATTGCATGTAACATCAGAAGGTAGAGCGGGTCATCCAATAACCAGAGGGCTGGTGGTTTGAATCCTGCTCTGTCCCAGTCATGTCCTGTAGTGTCCTTGGGCAAGACACCTCACCTACTTTGCCTCTAGTGTCACCCACACTGGTGTATGAATGCATGTGAATGTTTGGTGGTGGTTGGAGGGGCCATTTCGCAGCCATGTTTCTGTCAGCCTGCCCCAGGGCAGCTGTGGCCACGAAACATAGTTTGCCACCACCAGAGTGAGAATGTGAGAGTGGATCAGTAATGTAAAATGCTTTGGGTGCCTTGAAAAGCGCTATAGAAATCTAATCCATTATTATCCTTTGCTTTGCTATTTGGAAAATGTACAAATGATTCATTTGGTACTGCAGCTTACTTGTATTTTTGTTGTTGATAAAGCAGTTAGCTACTTTGATAAATAATTATTGTCTAGCCAAGTGTAGTGTTTTCTAATCTCACTGGTGTGTTTCTGTAATTTGGACAGAACTATGTTTATGGGTCAATTTCATTTCATAACTGAGCAAACTCCATCAGCTCCTAAAAATCCTGTGTTATGACTGATGCCTTTAATAGGAAACCTCTAATAACTCTAATTTTCAGGATGATTTTTGTTTGTTTTTCCTGCATGGATTATCAGCTGCAAAGTCACATGCTTTAGAATTCCATATTGACATGCTACTTGGTACACTACAGCAGTATGTGAGATTTTAAATAAATATGGATAATCAATAAGCATACGAGTAAATTACACACAACATACTGGTGATGTTGTCAAATGTGATCATTTTGACTCAACTTTTCCAATAATTTCATGATTATCTAGTGATGAGACAGGTTTTTTATACATAGATATGTACACAGATTGATGATGGCTATAATGACCAGTCATTCTCCAGAACCTGTGAGATGCTTTAGATGGGTCTGTGTTCATTTTTATATGGAGTCAGAGTGTCCTGTAGTATGTGATTTCATTAGTATGGTTGGGTTTATTACGGTTGGTGTTTTTTTAGACTTGCAACAAACTTTTCCCTCTTGTTTCTCTTTCTCTCCCTCAGAATCGTCCTCTGGTGATCGTGAGCTGCGTCTCTTCCCGTCTCGCCACTCCAGTCATTTTCCTCCATCTCCACACCCTCATTTCAATGCAGAAGACAAGGCTGAGTCCCGCCACCTCCACCACCATCATCATCATCACCATCATGATGCCAGGTTAGCCAAAGTGATGCCAGCTGCTCTCCTGGAGTCGAGGTTTCGGCAGGAGCCTGGCAGTCTGCGAACCCTCAACCTGCTGGCACAGCCGCACCAGGAAGTAGTACCAGAGCATGTGGAGGTTTCTGCACGGCATCTAGTTACCGTGGTGAGTAATCCATGACTAGGTGAAAGACAGACATGGCATTTTTTTGAATATAAACATGGTAGTCAGGGTGGGGAATAATCTGGTTCAAGTTAAGCTTTATTGTCATATTCATACACACAGAAACTCGCCTAATTATGTTGCATAGTGAAACATAAAACCACACAAAACTTGAGGTAAGAAGCTTTCATGGGTAGAGGAGGTCCTGATACTCCAGTACCTACTGCAGTTTGTTGAAGATACATGAGGAGGGTCTTGTGAGTGCATTATACTTAACAAGCCTGTGTTTTCAGGGGCACACTGCAAAAATCTAAATCTTACCTAGTGCATTTTTCTCATTTCTTGTCAAAATATCTCATCACACTTAAAATAAGACATAATAACCAAAAGAGCAACTTTTCAGTGAGATATAAGAACTTATTTTTAGACAATAGATCTTGAAAATCTTTTTTCAAGAAATTTTACCAAGATAATTTTCACTTGTTCCATTGTCAGATTTTTTTTTTTTTGCTTAATTCAAAATTTTTTTGCTTGATTCAAGACTTTTTTTTGCTTAATTCAAGCAAAAAAAATCTACCAGTTTCTTGAAATAAGATTTTCCAGATCTATTGTCTAAAAATAAGTTCTTAAATCTCACTGAAAAATTACTCTTTAGGTGATTATGTCTTATTTTAAGTGTGATAAGATATTTTGACCAGAAATGAGAAAAATACACTAGCTAAGATTTAGATTTTTTTCCAGTGCAGTGAAGAATTTTAGTGGTCTTGAGGATTACATGCATGCTCACTTAAGTACATCATTCAACAGAAGTTGCAGAACCTACAGCTTAATTATCAGGAATTATCAACAAAGTTGCCAAAAGAAAATGTTTCCATTGTAGATTTCTGTAAAATAACTTCAACATCATTGTCATTGAGGGATTAGTTTCTTTTTTTGCCTTTCCTCAAGGGGTGCTTAGGTTCTAAAACAGATTTCCAAAATGCAGGACTTTGGTAAAGAATACATCTTGACTCCTGTGACGTTTAGACAATGTTAGTGATTTGGACAGGGTAAGTTTGAAATTTAGCTTAAATGTAAGAAAAATAATAACAACAAATGGTGCCAGGCACAACAAACCCTGCCCCTCGCAAATGTTTGACCTGATTTGCCTTCTCTCTTATCATTGAGAAAACATATTTTTGGTGACCTTGACCTTTGACCTACATTCACCAAAATTTAATGGGATCTGTTCAGGACCACCTTGCACCTTTCCTGAAAATTTCACGGAAATTGGTCCAGTAGTTTTTGCGTAAAGTTGCTGACAAACAAACAAACAAACACACAAACAGACAAAAAAACTAAAAAACAAAAAAACAAACCAAAAACAATACCCTCACCTCCCCTTCGGGGGGTGGGGTAATAATCCACCGAGTTATTTTTAGCAAGATGTTTTGATGACTGTATTAAAACAAACCCTGCTTAACCAAGGGCCCTCACTTCCTAAACCTACCCATATAAATCAGTGCATATTTGACATAAGTTGAATGTAAATTATTGGAGACACGGTTGAAAATCTCCACTATAACAATAGCTTCTTCTTTGGAAACATTGAGATTATACAGAAAATACAGTGGCTCCATTTTATTCTTGTGCCGGTGTTTCTGATCTGTTTTGGAAAATCAGTGAAAGAGGAGGAAATGGGTAAAAGATGAAACCATTACATTAAAAGCAGATCCATAAAAAGGGGTGTTGCCTTTTTTCTAGCATGTGAGACTGGGCTTTTGATTGAGTTACTAGACTGTGTGGCCTTGATGCATGTATCTGCACTACCCTTATACACTGATGGACCTAATCTTATCATTCCACCATCTTCCTTTGACGCTTACAGCAATATTTAAAGACCCCTTTGGCCTGAAAGCTACACATGTTAAATATCTAGGAGATGTTGTACAGTGATATGTTTTCCATTGTGGACTCATTGTTCTGACGGTTTGATAAATGGGGGGTCATGTACCCCCTCACAAGGGTTACAGGCGAGTAATGCCAAGTGGGTCAGACTAAACAGACAGTAAGTGAATGATGGATGAGGAGTTGCTGATACATCACAGACTTGTCTGTAGCTACAGCATAGGAGGAGACATCCTGCACTCCCAGTTGCTATGGCAACGCTAATCATCAGTGTGTATGTGAGACCCACTTACCTTCACAATGGCTGGTTGCATAACTCTTAGATAAACAGCAGCGACCTTCAGTGTGACATTGAGACAGACAGATTGAAAACAGACAGAAAACAATGTACCAAAACAAACAGGTGGACAGTGGTTAAATATGAGGGAAACAGAAATGAACAGAGTGACACAGAGAGGGGTCCATAACACTTTATTGTCCGCATTCACTGCTCAAACGGTTTGTGTCCCAGATACTGAACACTAACCCTGTGTGACTGCAGGTTCTCTGTGTGAGTCAGCCACAGCTGTGTTTACAGTGTGCAGCTATCACTGAATACAGTTAAAAATGGAAACATGAAGCTGAAAATCACTGAATGACCTCTAGTTCTGTTGAACCGATGGAGAAATAATGCACAGAATCCAACATACAACATACAATACCACCAGGAATTTTCTTTATGTTTATGATAAGTGTGTAGAGTATGAAGACCTGCAGTGAATAGTCGATTTATTATTTAACTGATAGTCAAATTAGCTGCATAATTTGGTGACGTGCTGGTGATAAGGGCAGTGGAAAAAGCATTTAATAGATGTTTTTACTTAAAGGTGTAATATTTAACATTTGTCCATGCTTGTATCGTTCTATATTCTACTTTGTTAATGTTTGCAGACTATGGATGCTATCAAGAACTTAAAATCCTTTACATAGAAATCCATGTACAGGCATTTATTGTGTAGGCAACTGAAACATTTGGAGAAGGTGCTTGTTTGTTAAGGAACGTTAATGATTCTATATACACTACCTGGCCAAAAAAAAAAAAGTCACCACCAAAAAAAAGGTCACACACTCTAATATTTCATTGGACAGCCTTTAGCTTTGATTATGGCACACATTCGCTGTGGCCTTGTTTCGATAACCTTCTGCAATTTCACAAGATTTATTTCCATCCAGTGTTGCATAACTTTTTCACCAAGATCTTGTGTTGATGATGGAGAGTCGGGCTGCTGTGTAAAGCCTTCTCCAGTACATCCCAATGAGTCTCAATGGGGTTCAGGTCTGGACTCTGTGGTGGCCAATCCATGTGTGAAAATGATGTCTCATGTTCCCTGAACCCTTTTTTCATAGTTTGAGCCTGATGAATCCTGGTATTGTCATCTTGGAATATGCCCATGCCATCAGGGAAGAAATAATCCATTGATGGAATAACCTGGTCAGTATATTCAGGTAGTCAGCTGACCTCATTCTTTGGGCATTCTAGAATCTAGACCTGCCCAACTGCAACAACCCCAGATTATAGCACTGCCCCCACAGGCTTGTACAGTAGGCACTAGGCATGATGGGTAATCACGTCATTTGCCTCTCTTCTTACCGTTATGCACCCATCACTCTGGAACAGGGTCAGTCTGGACTCATCAGACCACATGACCTTTTTCCATTGGTCCAGAGCCCAATCTTTATGCTCCCTAGCAAACTGAAGCCTTTTTTCCAGTTCACCTCACTGATTAGTGTTTTTTTTCCCCTCGGCCAACTTCTGGCCAAAGGGGTATTGTAATCATTTTGTCTGTCCGTCTGTCTGTCCATTCAATGACTTAATCGCATTATCTGAAGAATGGATTAAGATATCTGCACCAAATTTATACTGTGTATACATCTTGGCATGGCTTGGTTTGTTGAGGTGATATGTTTGCTTGAAACAGCCTTGTGCAGTTATAACATCTGAGTACTTTCAAATATAAATATGTATGTAATAAGTTTTACACACAGACAATCTATTCTGAATTATAGGGCAGTAACTTTCAACAGAATCATACACTATATTTGGCCGATGGGTATTAAAAGTGTGCCGCATGTTATGTTCTTAAGGCTACACAGCTGTTCAGTCCCAATCCCTTGAGTTTCCTTTGCATGTGTGTGTGGAAATGCTCTTACTTTCACTATTAAACATAGCCCTAAGTTCTACTGTTGGTTTTCTTCTACGTGATTTCACCAAATGTTTAAATGATTGCCAATCACAATCAATGAGGAATTTTTTTCTAACCACGTTTGTTACTCGAAGACGATGGTTCTCCACTATCCTTCCAGTTTTTAATAATGCGTTGGCCAGTTCTTAACCCCATTTCAGTAGTTTCTGTATTCTCCTTAGATGTTGTCTCTGCTTGATGCATGCCAGTGCTTTGACCGTTCTCAAACAGACTAACATCTTTTCCATGACCACGAGATCTGTCTTTGACATGGTTGTTTAAGAAATGAGAAGCTACTCATTGCATCAGTTGGGGTTAAATAACTTGTTGCC